>JAXGGA010013881.1:0-33779 GCA_038373865.1 Uloborus plumipes
CTTCGCTTCCTCTCCTCCAACAGATCACCTATTGCTGGATGCTCAGAACATGACGTCCTAACACCCATTAAATCTGCAAAAAAATTAGATCAGATCCGAAGGATCTTCAAATTCAGTCATAGCATCTAAGAGTTTGCTGTCATCACAACCACTAGAGACAGTATTGAAAGAATCACTTAGTGCAACGATAACAAATGCAGGCCTTATACAACCGTTCACTTCAACAGGAGTCAAAGGACTGTCGCCCTTCACTACCATTTTCTATATCACCCAAAGAAATTCTACCTCCACCACGAGTGGTTGGACCAAGACCTCAAAATAAACACGATAATAGAAGAGGGAAAACAGCTTTATAACAAGAAGCCCATATAAATTTGAGTTGGAAGAAGAAGAACGAGAGAAAAAACAAAGAACGCGAAAGAACTTAAAAGCTGAAGAAAAAAGGGCTGCCAAAACAAGTCTCTTGAATGCTCCGAAAACAAAACAAATGAGGCGTAAAAGAAAACCAGAGGGAGATGCAAAACAGGCATATAAATTTTTAAAATGTTGCCCTGAACCTGAAAAAAACACACAAACACCATTTGCAAAAATTGAGATAACATGGGGAAAAAAAAAAAAAAAAAAAAAAAAAAAAAAAAAAAAAAAAAAAAAAAAAAAAAATCATCAATTAGCCAAGGTTGGACGTCGTCGTCTTCAGAAGATGAAACTGAGAAAGATGAAGCATGTATTTTCTGCAACGTTCTGTATCTTGAATCGAAATCTGGAGAAGGAAGCTGGATATAATGCTCGAGCTGCCAAGGATGGGCCCACGAAGTTTATTCCAAAGCAGATGAAGAAGATGACACATTTTTATGCGATTTCTGTGTTATGTAATTTTCCAACTTTACAATTACGTAGCCTATTTTTGGTCTAAAAACTAAATCAAAAGTAAAATCAGTACAAAATAATAATATACAATTCCCTATCCCGTTTTACCCACCCTTGGTCGGGTAAAACGGGATCTTATAAGACTTTTTGAAACCAGTATTTTTCACATAAATAATATAGAACAAATATGACAAAGGTATTTTTAGTAATGTAAAAGGTGTGCACTTTTAAATGGCGTCTAACTTTGGAATGTACCTTGTATACAATATAGTCCGTTTGCATACTTAAGGAAAAAGACCCTCCGTGGGAAATTTGATGAGGAAATTGTGGGACCAATTTTAATGCATTCCTTATGGCCTATATAACTATGCCTCACCAGGTGTTTTTCTTGAATTCGTGTCAGACGGCCTGTATGACGTCATCAATCCAAGATGGCGGCTTTACACTTTATACTGATAAGTATTTGCAATTATGTCTCAATTTTTGGGTATTTCTTGACAATTTTTGGTGAATTTACTTGTTTAATATTCTATTACTATTATTATCATGAGTTTACTTAAAATATTTATTTTATTTTTTTATTAACTTTTTTTTTTTTTTTAATTTTTTTCGGATAAATCTTTTTTATATCTTGCCATTCCGAATAAACTAGTTTAAACGTGCTTCGGGTGAGTTTTCGCAAAAAAATACTGTTAATTTTAAAACTAAAATTACTAAACCTTATTTCAGTTGAACCTCGTTAGTTCGAATACGCTTTTACGAATCACGGCTAAAGCGAACTACATTTGCGATCCTATAGTGCGTGGAGTTGGTGCAAAAATATTTCACTTCCGGACACCAGTCTGAAATTTTATGTGGGGCGTAAATTCACATAGGAGGGTAAAAAAACGCCGGGAGACACTTGATCGGAGGTCAAGGTCATTCCTGTGATGACGTCATCGAAATGGCCGCTTTTACAGGTAAATACGTTCGTTTAACTGCTTAAAACTCCATCATAGATTGAAATATTGCAAAACTCAAATATATCATCTGAAAGCTCTAAAAAAGAGCTATTTAGAAAGATTTAATTTTTCTTTCTGGGGTCAAGGTCCCACCTGTAATGACGTCATCAAAATGGCCGCTTTTACAGGTAAATACGTTTGTTTAACTCCCCCTAAAACTCCATCATAGATTTAAACATTTCAAAACTCAACTATATCATCTGAAAGTGCTTTAAAAGATCTACTTAGAAAGATTGAATTTTTCTTTCACAATTTTCAGCTCTTAAATCCGCGTCAGTGGGGATGGAAAGAAATTGGCGATGAGTTTGAACCCCTTTGGTTTTCAAACCCTGAAATAACAATGGATAAATTACGAGAACTAATATCATGCAAATGCAAAGAAATGTGTACTCGATGTAGATGTATTAAATCATGTCTAAATTGTACACTTCTTAGCAGCTGTGAAAGCCAGTGCAATACCTGAAACATTCTTAAAAAAAATCAGTTTTCCTTGTATAACAGAATTAATTTTTTTGTATTAAAAAGTGTATTTTTTCCGTATTTCTTTTATATAATTGAAATGCAAGCATTTTTGACACAATTATTGATGCCGATAATATTAGTTACATCTCAGCTTCATTAGGAGCTTTGGCTCTGCTTGTTTCTGCATTGCAACATCTGTTACATTCAATATCTACATAAAATACCGATAAATAGTACGTAAGTAATAAAATTGGAAAAAAAAATTATAATGCATACATCACACCGAAATTTTTACCTCAAAGTCGGAAAATACAAAGAAATTGTCTTTTTTATAAATTTTCAATTTAAAATTGTTATAATATATCAACTATTTGTCTTAGAAAATAAAACCAAGCACTATAAAATAGCTCTTTTAAAGCAATTTCGGATGATATATTTCAGTTTTGCAATATTTAAATCTATGATGGACTTTTAAACAGTTACATGAACGCATTTACCTGTAAAAGCGGCCATTTTGATGACGTCATCACAGGTGGGCCCTTGACCTCAGAAAGAAAAATTAAATCTTTCTAAATAGATATTTTAAAGCGCTTTCAGGTGATATGTTTGAGTTTTGCAATATTTCAATCTATGATGGAGTTTTAAGCAGATAAACGAACGTAATTACCTGTAAAAGCAGCCATTTTGATGACGTCATCACAGGTGTGCCCTTGACCTCAGAATGAAAAATTAAATCTTTCTAAATAGATATTTTAAAGCGCTTTCAGATGATATGTTTGAGTTTTGCAATATTTCAATCTATAATGGAGTTTTAAGCAGTTAAACGAACGTATTTACCTGTAAAAGCGGCCATTTTGATGACGTCATCACAGGTGTGCCCTTGACCTCAGAAAGAAAAATTAAATCTTTCTAAATAGCTCTTTTCAAGCGCTTTCAGATGATATATTTGAGTTTTGCAATATTTCAATCTATGATGGAGTTTTAAGCAGATAAACGAACGTAATTACCTGTAAAAGCAGCCATTTTGATGACGTCATCACAGGTGTGCCCTTGACCTCAGAATGAAAAATTAAATCTTTCTAAATAGATATTTTAAAGCGCTTTCAGATGATATGTTTGAGTTTTGCAATATTTCCATCTATAATGGAGTTTTAAGCAGTTAAACGAACGTATTTACCTGTAAAAGCGGCCATTTTGATGACGTCATCACAGGTGTGCCCTTGACCTCAGAAAGAAAAATTAAACCTTTCTAAATAGCTCTTTTCAAGCGCTTTCAGATGATATGTTTGAGTTTTGCAATATTTCAATCTATGATGGAGTTTTAAGCAGATAAACGAACGTAATTACCTGTAAAAGCAGCCATTTTGATGACGTCATCACAGGTGTGCCCTTGACCTCAGAAAGAAAAATTAAATCTTTCTAAATAGATATTTTAAAGCGCTTTCAGATGATATGTTTGAGTTTTGCAATATTTCAATCTATAATGGAGTTTTAAGCAGTTAAACGAACGTATTTACCTGTAAAAGCGGAAATTTTGATGACGTCATCACAGGTGTGCCCTTGACCTCAGAAAGAAAAATTAAATCTTTCTAAATAGATCTTTTCAAGCGCTGTTAGATGATATATTTGAATTTTGCAATATTTCTATCTATACTGGAGTTTTAAGCAGTTAAACGAACGTATTTACCTGTAAAAACGGCCATTTTGATGACGTCATCACAGGTGTGCTCTTGACCTCAGAAAGAAAAATTAAATCTTTCTAAATAGATCTTTTAAAGATCTTTCAGATGACATGTTTGAGTTTTGCAAAATTTTAATTTATGATGGAGTTTTAAGCAGTTAAACGAACGTATTTACCTGTAAAAGCGGCCATTTTGATGACGTCATCACAGGTGTGCCCTTGACCTCAGAAATAAAAATTAAATCTTTCTAAATAGATCTTTTCAAGCGCTTTCAGATGATATCTTTGAGTTTTTTTCATTTTTGAGTCTATGATGGAGTTTCAGGGGGAGTTAAACAACCGTATTTACCTGTAAAAGCGACCATTTTGATGACGTCATTACAGGTGGGACCTTAACCTCAGAAAGAAAAATTAAATCTTTCTAAATAGCTCTTTTTTAGAGCTTTCAGATGATATATTTGAGTTTTGCCATATTTCAATCTATGATGGAGTTTTAAGCAGTTAAACGAACGTATTTACCTGTAAAAGCGGCCATTTCGATGACGTCATCACAGGAATGACCTTGACCTCCGATCAAGTGTCTCCCGGCGTTTTTTTGCCCTCCTATGTGAATATAAGCCCCACATAAAATTTCAGATTGGTATCCGGAAGTGAAATATTTTTGCACTAACTCCACGGACTATAGGATCGCAAATGTAGTTCGCTTTAGCCGTCATTCGTTATAAGCGAGTTCGAACTAACGAGGTTTAACTGAAATAAGGTTTAGTAATTTTAGTTTTAAAATTAACAGTATTTTTTTGCGAAAATTCACCCGAAGCACGTTTAAACTAGTTTATTCGGAATGGCAAAATATAAAAAAGATTTATCCGAAAAATTAAAAAAAAAATAGTTAATAAAAAATTAAAATAAATATTTTAAATAAACTCATAATAATAATAGTAATAGAATATTAAACAAGTAAATTCACCAAAAATTGTCACGAAATACCCAAAAATTGAGACATAATTGCAAATACTTATCAGTGTACAGTGCAAAGCCGCCATCTTGGATTGATGACGTCATACAGGCCGTCTGACACGAATTCAAGAAAAACACCCGGTGAGGCATAGTTGTATAGGCCATAAGGAATGCATTAAAATTGGTCCCACAATTTCCTCATCAAATTTCCCACGGAATGTAGTATGCCCCCCTACTAATAAGAAATAAAGCGATGAATATGTTAGCTATCCCGTTTTGGGGTACTTTCCCCTAAGCATTGTCAATGATTTGAAAAGAATAACCACTGTCAAAGGTCACACTCCTTAAGAAACTAAGTTCATCATTGAGGGATTTGTTCCTTCTCGATGAAGAACTTTGATGATTCCTTCTACCAATTTCGTTATCTTACCATTTTATTCAAAAATCTCTCCTCCCGTTTCCAGAATACTCAGCAAGTTCGATTTTCATGTCATTTATAGACACATCAACAAACTAACTTATTCTAAATTAAAAGACCCCATCCAACCATTTGATCAGTGGGGCATTTATCACATAAACAGTGAATGTCAAATTGGATACGTCGGACAGACCCGACGGGTGCTAAAATTTAGGTTAAAGGAACACGAAAATTATGTTAAAAAGAAAGAACTTTCAAAATCCTCAATTGCGAAACACTATTGGGACACAGGCCATAGATTTGTTTTCTCCGAAGCTAAAATTACTTGCTGACCTTCAACTAATGGCGAGTTAGATTTCTTAGAAGCCTTTCATGTTCACAAAAATTTAGGTAATATTTGTAACGAATCCTTTGCAGTTCCACACATCTCGCCAATTTTAGTTCATGCTTTTAAATTTTCTGACAACTCAACGCCAAATCCGGGCTCGGCACACGCTGACACCTGATTGCCCAAGATTTTGCTCCTTTGCTATTTAAACTCTCCCGGTACTTTGGTTCTTTCTATTTCTTGCTTGGCACTGAAGAAGGAGGCTTTATACCTTTGAAACATGTTTGCCAATTTTAACTTTATCTACTTGTGCTTTTAGACGTTGCTTTTTGGTTTTTACTCAAATAAAACTTGAGTTTACATGCGAAAAGAGCAATCCTTTTGCTATACTCGCTTGGGCAAAAATGGACCGCTGAGTTTGCTCTCCTCTTAGTGTTAGAGATCTATGCCTGGTAGCATCATATTGGTGCTAGGTTAGGTTTACTCCAAGCCTTTATTCTATGGAACAAATGATTTCACACTTTAACTGCAACATATATTATAAATAAACAAGAAAGTCGTGTGATCAGACAGTTTATTGATAACCTAAAAGAAATACTTCCAAACTCTTCAGCTAATTTAGTAATCCCTTATATAACCTATACTTTAGCAGCTACAACAGCAAGCATGCAGTGAAGTGCAATGATTTAACAGCGGAAAAGTAAACACCGCACTAAGCTGAGAGACTGGAACTTTTAATGGCCTCATCAAGCAAGTTTTAGGTTAGTTAGGTTAGCTACTTTAGGTTAAGGCTATGTTAAGGTTAGTTAGGTTATTTAGGTTTGCCCCAACCCTTTATTCTATGGAACAAAGGATTTCACACTTTAACTGTAACATAGATAGACAAACAAGAAAGTCGTGTGATATCCGCATAAGATATTTTATTAATAACCCAAAAGAAATATTTCCAAACTCTTCAGTTAATTTAGTAATCCCTTATATAACCTATACTTTAGCAGCTACAACAGCAAGCATGCAGTGAAGTGCATGACAGATTTAACAGCGGAAGATTTAACAGCGGAAAAGTAAACACCGCACTAAGCTGAGAGACTGGAACTTTTAATGGCCTCATAAAGCAAGTTTTATGGGAAGTCTCACGGGGTTTGTCCCCTTTTGATGGTAAAAATCTGGGATCCGGAAATAAAATGCTTTGAAGACATTGCTGAGCTAACGTCTTGAATTAAAGGCCTACACACAGCTAATTAAATGGTAAATGTATCTCTGTCCACCGTGTAGTAGAACTTATCTTCGTGGTTATAAAAGTTGGCCTAACATTAATTTGTAGCACAATTAGGATATCTAAAGTGATTCTTTTAAAAATCATTGCTTGTTGCTTTACGTTATTCTTATACCATTGGTATAAGAATACTAACCTGCCAAGGAACAAATTTGAATCTATCAAAGTATAAATGGTTTAGAAAACGAGCAAACAAGATGTGTGCTACAAGTGTTTTTAATGCTTGCCAGGAAATTATACGATTGGGAAGTAATGGATTTTGTTTTTTAATCTGTAGATTTCAAAACAGAAAACTTAGTAACATTTATTTTTGGACGCACAAATAAATAAATAAATAAATAAATAAACGCTCTTTAGTGGCAGTGTTGGAAAAGCTAACAGAAAAAATATTCTTTCAAGTCATGTAAAATTCTGAAAAAAAAATACAAAGGTGTCTTTTTTAAAAGATTTCAAGTAGTCCTCTTGCAAAGTTCTACTTGTTAGAATAATTCCTTACATTTGTTATAGCAAATATTTGTAACCAGTGTAAGCATATTAAACATTTTGATGACGAAAAGTAAATCATATGTATATTTTCACCATTAATAATACAAGTATTTGTCTTTCTTTTTCACATATTATATCTCAATGTCGAAATTTATATAGAACTTCGTAATTTTCGCAAATAAACATATGGATTTTCCAAACAGAACTGAATATTTCACTTTCACATTTGCAAACAATGTTTGATAGAAAAGCGATAAATGTCGACAGTTTTTATTTTGAGAAAATAAATGAGAAGTTACAAATATTCCTGAATGAATTTTCTGGTAAAGGTTTGCTTAATTTTCGATTATGGATCATTCTTCATGCATATGGTGAAATTATTACTAGCACGGATAATATAAAAGCAGGCCTAAACCTTAACTACAATTAGAGATTGATTTATTTTGTGAAAACATTAAAAATGTCATATTTCTTTAAAGAATATGGTAAAAAGTTTAGTACTGTGTTGATTTTTTTTAATTAATCAGTTGCATTTTTAGACTCCCCCTCTCCCTACCATTCAATAAACGGCAGTCATTTTTTTTTGCATTTCCAATACTTTAAAAAAATTCGAAAACCAAAAAATCATTTTTGCTCTACCCCAGTGAACATCTGGCTGCAATTATTTATTGTGAAAACTTTTAGTTTGTCAGAAACAACTATAAGTCTTTTTTTTTTTCTTTTTTTTTCTTTGACAGAAAGAAATCTCAAGCATTTTGAAGAATCGCTCAACGCATTTGTTTAATAATTTTTTACTTAACGATTAGTGGAAGAATCCTGCATCGAGTAAAAGTAAACGTATGTTTGCTTGTAAAAAACTCCAAGATGCTTTTCTGTAAATGCGTTTTTTCTGTATGAGTACTATTACTGCAGTGAAAACAAACCTCGGTTAGTCTTTATGCCTGTGAAAACAGGGTCGTTTTCTGAACCTCATTACTCAATATCATCTTCAACCTCCTTTTCTAGCTGCTAACCTTGTCTTCTGAAGAAAATTGTAAATGACATATTTCTCTACCAACTAAACTATAAATTGAAACTTGATTCTTGAAAGATCTTATTTCATAAATATTTTCATCGCGGAGCTCAAAAAAAAAAAAAAAAAAAAAAAAAGTGGAGGTGTTTTGTTGCTCGCGTATTGCTCGCGTAAAATAACAAACAGGTAGTTCTGGAAAAGTAATGAACGATCGTTTTAGTTTATCGTATACTAGCTGCGTCGCTCGGCTTTGCACGGGGTCTACCTTGAGAATAAATCTTATGTCAAAAGACTCGCTTCTATAAAAGTCCCGATCAGATTAAAGTCGATATTTTGCTGGCAAGCACCGCGAAAAACTGATTTTATAGCCAAAAAGTTACAAATTATCCGCTACATTAAAAGCCTATTCAAGAAAGACATTGACAGCATCTTTTTCTCATCAATTATTTATTTTATGCTATTTAATTTCATCATGATCGTGCAGTGAATTTAAAAAATCCAATTTGAAATTAATTTTTACTTGCTTAAAAATGTCCGTATCCTTTTTCTGGGTGAAGTTAGTGGTTGGAAACTTTCAAAACCATTGGAAGGAAATACCTATAAAAGTTATTTTTCTCGAACTTTCCAATGAGACCGAAATCGAGAAAATTCGACCATTATTTCGGGTAAGAGCTATTTTACGACATTTTTAGGCCCTTAAATTAAAATTCCAACGGCTCCGTACTTTTTTGGCTTTAGAAACGCTTTTATGATCTTCCATCTGCCCAAGCACTTCTCCGCTAAATTTGGTCCAAATCCGAAGTAAGGTATAGATTTGTGTTGGAAACATACGTACACACACGCGTACATTCTGTTTCATTTTTTGGATTAGGTCCATAAATACAAGGCTGTAAATATATTTTTTGAATTTTTTTTAAAATAAGAAACAATGACGGTATTTGCCATTAAAAAAAAAAAAAAAAAAAAAAAAAAAGCTGAAAGAACATGGTTGAATAAATGGGGTGAATAACTTTTTTTCCAAAATTTTGATTCATTTCGTTCTTTGAAAAACAATTTTAAAAGATACTCAGTTGATGTTTTCTTTTCGCTGCTGAAGTCACAAATGGATAAAACACCCCAAGCAAGGCCACTTTACAGACAAGCTGGCATCTTGGATCGGATTTTTTATTCCTGCAGAGCTAGGGTTACCAGAGATTCAAAATGGCTGATGCGTCGACTTGGCATCAGGTCAAAATTTCTTCATTTGTGACGTCATAGGAGATTTCGCTTTTTTTCGAAATCGGTCATTTAAAAAAAATAAATTAAAAAAACTGCTGGGAAAATAAAAATATTTCTGGTCCCACGTTTTTTTTCGTTTGTTCAATCATTATTAGTGATTAAAAGTAGTACGTTTAAAGAAGGAATCATCCCCATTATCAAAATTTACTCCAGACATGAGATAGGAAGAAACTAAGGAATCTAACTTGACGTTTCAAAGTTTTGAGGAAGAAACACTTGCAAAGTGCATACCGGACCTAAGTTTAAATGAGAAAGTTTTTCAAAATCATGACATGCTGTATAAATATTTTAAAGCATGAGTAAAAATCAAAAAGCAACGTCTAAAAGCACAAATAAGTCGAGTTAAAATTGGCAAACATGTTTCAAAGGCATAAAGCCTCCTTCTTCAGTGCCAAGCAAGAAATAGAAAGAACCAAAGTATCGGGAGAGTTCAAATAGAAAAGGAGCAAAAGCTAGGCCAATCATGTGTCAGCGTGTGCCGAGCCCGGATTTGGCGTTGCGTTGTCAGAAAATTTAAAAGCATGAAGTAAAATTGGCGAGATGTGTGGAACTGCAAAGGATTCGTTACAAATATTACTTAAATTTTTGTGAACATGAAAGGCTTCTAAGAAATCTAACTCCTCAACAGTTGAAGGTCTTCAAATAATTGTAGATTCGGAGAAAACAAATCTGTGGCCTGTGTCCCAACAGTGTTTCGCAATTGAGGATTTTGAAAGTTCTTTCTTTTTAACATAATTTTCGTGTTCCTTTAACCTAAATTTTAGCGCCCGTCGGGTCTGTCCGACGTATCCAATTTGATATTTATAGTTTATGTGATAAATGCCCCACTGATCTGGTTGACCCCACTGGTTGGATGGGGTCTTTTAATTTAGAAAAACTTAGTTTGTTGATGGGTCTGTAAATGACATGAAAATCGAATTTGCTGAGTATTCTGGAAATGCGAGGAGAGATTTTTGAATAAAATGGTAAGACAACGAAATTGGTAGAAGGAACGATAGCTTTTTTGTGGGATGCACTGCCGTTCGAAAGTTTATTGTAAGCATTGTCAATGCTTTGAAAAGAATAACCTCTGGCAAAGTCCACACTCCTTAAGAAATTAAGTTCATCATTGAGAAGAGCCATTGCCAATTTTAACTCGACTTATTTATACTTTTAGACGTTGCTTTTTGGTTTTTACTCATTTGCTCACAAAGTGAACTGTTTTTAATTTTAAGCCTCGGCTTTTCATGTTGGATTCTCTAGTTAGATGGTATAGTTTATCTAAGACGACTATACAAGGGAAGTTGATTTTTTTTTGGTCCGAAAAGGGTACACGTATCAACACTACTATGTGTACAAAAATCTCGTTAAAGAAAACTGGTGTCCAAGCTTTAGATGCATTGCTTGATTGATGTTAAACTATTTCAGACCATAAGCTATTATTTAATATAAGAAATCAGTTATCTTATTAGATTCTCTCAAAGTGGCCTCTTAATCTAGATTCTCCTCAGTTATATTTACCACGTAGCAAATCAATTACTGTAATATTGTACTTTAAAATACTTCAAACAAGGCTGGATCCAAACATCTCTCGGAACAATAATGTCGGATAGGTCAGACTTTCCTCTCAAGGCTCTCTAAGTTTATCATCAGAGCTTGTAAAGTAAGCAAAATACAGATGCTGGGCCCTTTGTGTGTGTTTCTTAAGTGCTATATTGAGAAGCAATTTATTGTAATCATGCTGTATGTAATGCAAATAATTATCCGAAGGATTTTTGACACAAATTCGTCTCGGAGTGCAGTCTGTTTTTAAAACTATCGCCACAGCAACCTGCTAGCAATAGTATGACCATTTTTTGTCCCAAAACAGACGTAGGTTTTCCTTACTAGTTATACCAGTTAAGTCGAAAATTCCAAATTGGCTATTAGAACCTATTTTTTCAAGATGAATTTTATGATTTTGAGACTTATTAAAATTGTTGACATCACATTTATTTTGTATTAATTTTACTTTTTAGTTTAAAGAGGAAATGGAAAATCAATTTTATCCATAGTACTGTATATAGAAGCATAAATCAAATTAATTTATTTCTAGTCATTAATGAAGCATTTCAGTTTAAGTTTCCAGTCTCCCTCATGAAACTGGGAACCTGATCTAGATCGATGTTATAAAAGTTGTTTTATGACGGCATTAAAACTGCAGAGCTCGCAATAGTGCAAAACGCTGAATCTTAAATCTTGGTTCGTCAGTGTTGTCGATTGATTTCAAGTCTGAGTTGATTCCAGGAAAATAACACGAGCATGGACGCTGTACAAAGAGTTGGGTATAGGAATTTGAAATTGATATTTTCCGAAGAAATCTTTAAAAATACTTTAAGGTAAATTTAAATGCGAAGATTTTGCGTTTAAATTAACTGATTCACGTGGTGATATGAAATACTTTTACATATTCTACGGAGAAATGAAACACAGATCTCATTTTCCCTGAAACTTATTAATGAATATTAAAAAGCTTTTACAATGCGAAAAAATAACTGTTGTTTTTACAGTATCCCAAGTAGCACACTTCGCTTTTTAAAGGTTATAAAATGGTTATTAACGTTGTGACAACGGATTAAAAACGTTTATAAAACGTTTAAACTTTTTTTGTGCTACCTGGGTATAATACTAGCAGCCGAGGTTCTAATTTAAAACTGCAAAATGCACATTAAAAAAAACTGTAAACTAGCAATTTTACAGTTTCTTACTGCAAAGTTAGCAATTTTAACGCTTATTGCAGTAATATATAGCTGTATTATACTGTAAAACAACAGTGCAATACTGGAAACAGAGGTTCCAGTTTTAAAGTGTAAAATGCACGGTAATAAACTGTAAAATTACCAATTTTACAATTTATTACTGTAAAACTAGCAGTTTTACAGTTTGTTACTGTAAAATTAGCAATTTTTACAGTTTATTACAAGGAAATTAGCTGTATTATACTGCAAAAACAACATTTTTTTGCAGTGTAGAAGCATTTGTTTAAGGAACATTCTTGAAATCAATCATGTTCTGTTCAATGATCATGTATCGTTCTTCCACCTTTCGATCTTCCCACTGACATATAGAACAATTTTCAGTAACTTTTTTACCCCGTTAGTTCCAATTGAAAGTTTGCTATTACTGATATACAGTCGACGCTCGTTATAACGACCACACGTTATAAAGGCCATCCTGATATAACGACCGGTGAGAAAACTCCCAACTGTATCCCAATATACTCTATGTTCTACCTCTTATAGCGACCACTCGTTATAAAGACCGTTTTCTGTAAGACGGAGACGGTCGTTATATCGAGCGTCGACTGTATAAATATTTTTTTGCTCATACAACGGCATAAGATAGTACATAAAGTTGAAGCTTGAATATAGTTTTTTAAAACAAAGAGGAACTTGAAACAGAAAATTCCACACTATCATGTAGATAGCAAAGTTTAGTTAGAATGCCAGCATTTCTCTCAAAAATGTAAAAAAAAAACATGGGAGGGATAGAAAAGTCAAACTTTAACTCAAATAATCTAGAACTGGCATTAAATAATCTAGAAATATCAGAAAAAGTCGAGGAATAGTATCATAAATAAAACATACATTACATTTCCGACTGAAAACAAAAATGAATGCATGTTTCAGTATTTTTTCCGCTCTAGTAATGCTCCTTACGCTCATTTGACAAAGTATTTTATCCGAAAGAACAGCATGTGAGCGTAAAACATCAACGAAAATTTCTGCAAAGAAAAAAAGAGGAAAAACAAAAGAAAAATAACGTTTGCTTCCTGATCTTTTCCCCTTAAACTTCGAAAAAGTTTTTTTAAAGGAATATTTGACTAAAGAGTAAGTGGGTTGTGAAATGTTTTGGAAAAGATAATAACAAAAAGAGACTCAAAAAAATTACGAGAGCAAATTTTCCTTAAATAAATCAAATGCTTTGTCAAAATGATTTTTTTTCAGAGGGAATATAGTAGTTAAAAATAATTTTACAATTACCAGTACATTTATTTTATGCTTCAAATGCAAGTAACAGTCAGCTACATTTTTTATTAAGCAGCTATTGTGTGGATTTCAGTTAGTGCTTTTTTAAATTCTAATACAACTGAAATCGTAATCATTGTTTCAAATGTTGCTGCGATTATAATTAATGTAATTCCAGTTAACGAATATGATTGATTACACTTATGATACTATTTCGATAGGATTTTCTGAAATATTTGTTATTATTGCAACTTTAAAAATAATTGCTATGGTTACATAGTACTTCTACTCTAAATATTTCACAGCTTTAACAAGTACTTTTAAAAGCAAGACACTTTTGAAAGCCAAGATAAACTGCTTTAATAAGCTTAGTTTTTCATTTTGTATCACACTAGAAAAGTATTACAAAACGAGAACTATCGCTAATCGCTATCCTTTTTTACGTTTTTAAATTTAACCTTAAAAGTTGGATGTGTTTGCAAGTAATTAATTTTGTTACTTCCTTCTTGTCAATCTTTTATTACGAAATATAACAAAACTATGAAATATGGAGAAACATTACGGAAAAAAGTTTACGCTTCATGCATTTTCCACCCATGTAATAAAAATGAAAGAACTCGTCAGTTTGCAGATACCCTGTAAAAAAAAAAAAAAGTTGTTTTCACAGTATAATACTGGCAGCAGAGATTCCAGTTTCAAACTGTAAGAGCACAATAATAAACTGTAAAACTAGCTATTGTTCTGTTCATTACTGTAAAATTAGGAATTTTAGTTGATTATTATAAAATTAATTGTATTACATTGTAAAAACAGTAGTAATGGCATTTCACGGTATTTGCCATAGGGTATTGTGACATAGGGGTGTCCTTAACAAAATTTGTTAAAAGTTTAAAATTTTTTATATATATTGAAAAAGAACATTCTAAAGTATATGAATATCATATTGTTTTCATAGTTCACTTTATATTATGTTTGTAATTTCACTCAGAACACTAAAAATGCAATTTTCACCGTTTCGGAATCTACATTGAATTTTTCTTTAAATCTGGCTTAAACCGATTTTAAAGCCAAAACTGGTACTTGAGACAGATAAAATAAAGACTCATCTCTAATATAGCTAACAATTTTAATCAAAAAGTGCGTTCTATAAAAAATTATGGATTGCGAAAGTGATGACTGTGGAGTCCGTAACAATAATTAGAATAAAAGTTCAGTTTTTAAAGAAAAATTCAGTGTAGAGTCCGTAACAGTGAAAATTGCATTTTCAACGTTCTGAGTGCAATTACAAGCATAATATAAAGTAAACTATGAAAAAATATGATATTCATATACTTTAGAATGTACTTTTTAATATACATAAAAATTTTAAACTTTTAAAAAGTTTTGTTGTGGACACCCCTATGTCACAAACACCGTGAAATGCCCCAGTAGCAGAGGTTCCAGTTTAAAACTGTAAAATACATCGTAATAAACTGTGAAACTAGCAATTTTACAGTTTATTACTGCAAACTGGCAATTTTACATTTTACTACTGAAAAATCAGCAATTTTACATTTTATTACTGTAAAACTACTGTAAAATTAGATGTTTTATATTGTAAAAACAACATCTACTTCTTGCAGTGTATTGCCTGAAATCAATACTCATGAAAGTTAAATATGATAAACACTTCTATCGCATATTAATTTCCTCTCACGCTTTTTTAGTCATTTGATGTGGCAAAAAGTAGTGCAAGGATAAATTAGTATGGAACAAATTCTCTATTCCATCGCCATTTTGTCACAGTGTATGAATTACAGTTCTTATTTATCCTCATATCAGAGTAGATTTTTGCTTTAGAAAGCTTCTAGAGCTAAAAGGAGGAAATTCTGTTCTTAGTGTAAAAAATCGTTGCTATGGTAATTGATTAATATGGAAATTCAATGGTTACCTGGATATCTGTATTTCCATTGCATGCATTCCTTCCTGAAGAACTTAATCATAGCGTGTCTTTGTGTAAGGGCTTGTTAAGGAGCTTGCTTCATGTTCTTACAAGAAAAAAAGAAATCTAGCTTGGACACCACGCTACTTCCGTTTACGTCTATTTTATAATTGATCATTTTAAATAGCAATAGCTCAAAAGCATGTTTGCTTGTACTCATGTATGACTGTTACAAGCAACATTTCTGAAATGAATATCATTTGATACATTTTCAAATGCATATAAAATTATAGTAGACAAGGGGGGGTGTGTGGAAATTTCAAATGTAAAGATACTTGGTGCTATTCCTAGTGTCTGTGATCTAAAATGGCATAAAACTGCATGGAACGGGTATAAAGAACAAAAATACAATAAAATGGTGCCTTTGAGTGAGCAAGAAAACGTTTAAATACACCCGTAGTTTGTCGCAAATAAATGCTAAAGATGATTTTACAATGCTTCATCATCTAAGTATGGACAATCTTAACATGAGTCAATGGATTGTTTACTAAATATCGCCAATAGAGTCAAATTAAAACCAGTTTAAAAAAATCCTCTTTTCTACATTGGCGATATGTCACCACGTTGGTGAGAAAAGCTTGGTGACCAAAAGTGGTGATATATTGCTAGGTGGTAGCCCAATCATAACATCACTTGAGTTTGCATGAAATTAACTGCCCCAACAAGGTGTAAAAGACCCCTTTGGTGTATCCGAACACAACTAAAAGGGAAGTTATACTTTCATGTCGTTTTTATTTAATTAACTATTTATTTTTGAGTCATTTCTGGCAACCAGAACGTGTCCTATAAGAAACAGTTTCAAAAAGGAAATTTAATTTTCAGGATATGAGACATTGCACCAATAAAAATATCATCTCACTTTGGAAATGAACAAAAAACAACTTTGTTTTACTGGTTCCTATTGAGTGTACTTTCTTATAAATATTAAACTTAGCAGCTTATTTCAAAATCTTCAAAAGAGGGGAATATTTATTTTGTTTTCAATGTTGACGTGCTGAAAGCCAGAAAAGATTCAATATTTCTATACTATTACAAACTGCATAAGATCTTGTTTATCAAGATTTTTAAAATAATCATTTTAAAAAAATAGTTATCGTCATTAAAAAACTCTAAGAAAATTAAAAATTCTTCAGTCTTATTTTACGAGAAAGAGACAGTTTTGAAAAACAAAACTAAAACGTTTTATTAGTTCCAAATAAAATTCCTTTCAGCTTCAAAATACTTGCACCAGGGTAATGGCATAGCTCAACTTTTCTGCCGTTGAAAATCTCTGTTTATCGAAGTTTCTAAAATACCCGTTGCTAATGTACAAGGAAAGTATTTCTGTGAGTAGGAAATACTTCTATTTATAGCAATTTAAGCAGTAGCATGAGAATATTTTCTTCCAAAGGGACAGAAATTGCATCGAAGCCTTAACCACCGGCATTTCACAGCTAAAACAAACGATAAAGCTTTATCTGGCATTTATGATTTTGTGAGTTCTTAGAAGGAAGGGAAAAACTGAAGCTTTGTGCTAAAAGCGTTGGGATTCGTGGAGAGAAGTTATTATAGATAGAAGTCAACATATTTTTCTTGCAGTTTGAATTAGGAAAATTTAGAATTAATTATGTTGGAAAATACATAGAACGAGTTTATAATAAGATGCATAAAATTAAATTAATTAATGCCATTCAACAGAGCAGTCATTTCAAGTTTTTTCCGGGGGGGGGGCAAAGAGTCCAAACACAATGCAATTTCATCGGAAAACATTAAAAAACACGCCCACTTATATGTAAATGCATTGATTTCTCAAAGCGGGGGGGGGGAAGGAATTGACCCCCTGCCCCCCCTAAATGACGGGCCTGCCATTCAAGGACGGATGCAAGGGAGGAGCGATGGGGGCGATCGCCTCTCTCTTGTGTCAACGGCAATTTTTCTGAATTGAATTCTTAAAAATGCAAGTGTAGTCCACCTTTAACGACGTTTGGAGAACAGGGACTTTCTTCGGGTAATTTTTGAAGCTGAAGTTTTGAAAAACAAAATCAAAATTTTTCGCGGCCTTCGATGATGTAAGGGGACGTTTGAAACATTTTCCTTCGGAATTGTTACAAAATTGAACTTCTATTAACGGGGCATTTCACGGTATTTGTGACATAGGGGTGTCCGTAACAAAACTTTTTAAAAGTTTAAATTTTTAATATATATATAGGGTGAGTTCTGGTAAGTGCGTACCCTTTTTTTCAAAATTCATGTTCTCAAGGATGCTGCTCTGTTGAAAAATCTTGTACACTTACAATTTTTTTTTAGTTTTCTTTCCAGATCCTTTACTAAGATTTTCAAGCATATAATATGTTAAATAAACCATAAGCATAATTTTTGTGACCTATTTATGACACCTATTTATGACACCTATTCTAAGGTACGCACTTTCCCTACCTAGCGGGGTAAGTGCGTCCACCTTAAATTATGTGAATATGAGCAGGAAAAAACTTCTGGAACATATCAAATATGTTAGGTAGTTTCCTTGGAATAATTCCTAAAACTAGAGATCAGCACTTTCTTGCATGGATGAAATGCAATCAGTGATGTCCCACGTGTCTTGCGAACAACTGTGATTTGAAGATTGAGAGTTGTGTCTGGGATTCTTCCTTTGTCCTTTTAATAGGACAAAGTGAGCAAATGTAAGTTGTTTTTATTTAGTAATAATCACTTATAGTCTACATAGTTTATTTTGGTTTAATACATTAATCAGTCTGTGTTTAAGCCAGGGTTCGCACTTACCCCTTCTTAAATGTAAGATGAGACATGTGCGTCCAATAGCGTTGTTGTAAGTGCGTACCCCTGTGATTTTCTTTAACTCTATTTGTATGGTAGATCGTTAGGTGAAATGAGTGAACAATTCGTTTTTTTTCTTTTCTTTTTTTTTTTTTTGAATAAATACGGTTTTAAAATATTTTTCTTATTAGAATCAGCAGCAATAAGAAAAAACACAAAATAAAGAAAAAAAAGGAAAATAATTGATCATGCTATGATACTTGTACTTTTTTTTTCTTGTACATTGAAATAGTTTTTCACAAGGTGTTCTTAATTTTCTTAGATATAATTTATTCGTTACTCCACCTTCGTTTTTTGAATCAGTTGGTTCCTTATTTAGTGTTTCACTTAATTTCATTGCTTCATTTGTCATTCTGGTTTAAATTAAGTATAGCTTATGATCGCTATTTTCAACGAAAAATTTACTAACTGATATCTAAAAGCAAATATATTTCAGAGGTAATGAATGAAATTGAAATCTTATGCCGCATTCACTGTAAATATAAATACTTGATGGAAATGATGTCGGATTTATCATCGGCTTATAAAAGAGTTATAAGCAAAATTAAAGGTGAATTACGAGAGTCGGATTTTTTACGTAATAATACACACTTGCCTCATCATAATGGTACGCACTTGCTCCGTATAATAGTACGCATATGCCTCATGATAGTGGTACGCACTTGCCCCATCATAATGGTACGCACTTACCCCAGCCTTACTTTAAAGAAAGGGAAAGTGCGTACCGTCATATAAACAAATTTTAGTTAGAGTCTTTGATCAAAATACCTCATGTATTTTATTAGTAGCTATTACTTAAAGGAAACAACTTGCATTTCTTGACTTCTATTGCTTGGTATGACTACAAGAGAAACTGAAACAAAACCTTCTGTATCTTTACTTTAGAATTTTTTTGAAGACATTTAAGTAGTCTTTGATTGTGTTTCGTCTATTGAATCCAGGCCTGAATTCTACCTATTGAAATTATTATTAGACAGTTATCTAACATAGTCGATGTGTTGCAGAAGCCATTTCAGGACAGTGTTCATATAATTCCCAGTGGACGCACTTACCCCGTGGACGCACTTACCAGAACTCACCCTATTGAAAAAAGTACTTTCTAAAGTATATGATTATCGTATTGTTTCATAGTTCACTTTATATTATGTTTGTAAGTACACTCAGAACATTGAAAATGCAATTTTCACTGTTACGGACTCTACATTGAATTTTTCTTTTAATCTGGCTTAAACCGATTTTTAAGCCAAAACTGGTACTTGAGACAGATAAAGTAAAGGCTCACCTCTAATATAGCTAACAGTTTTAATCAAAAAGTGCGTTCTATAAAAAATTATGGATTGCGAAAATGATGACTGTGGAGTCCGTAACAATAATTAGAATAAAAGTTTAGTTTTTAAAGAAAAATTCAGTGTAGAGTCCGTAACAGTGAAAATTGCATTTTCAACGTTCTGAGTGCAATTACAAGCATAATATAAAGTAAACTATGAAAAAATATGATATGCATATACTTCAAAATGTACTTTTTCAATATATATAACAATTTTAAACTTTTAAAAAGTTTTGTTACGGGCACCCCTATGTCACAAATACCGTGAAATGCCCCAAACGCAAGTTTAGAATTATTTTGGTAACGAAAAAGAGGAGGAACACGTTCGAGGACCTCCTCCCTCCCCCTCCCTAATTAAATATTTATATTTTTGTTGATTTGATTAAAAGTAATGTGGCAGCCTCCCCCCCCCCGTCTCCAAGCATGTGGGAATTAGATACGCAGTAAGAGGTAAGCGAAAAAAAAAGACAATCGCCTAAGCCTTAAAAAAACTCTGGATCAGCCCTTGATACCATTCGATACTATAGACCGCGATGGTTTCATGCTCAAAGGACTAAAAAGTAGGGGAGAACTTAACGATTAATATTTAAACAAATGCACCGCGTCCGCGTTTAACCAACAAGACCTTAATTTTCGCAACCGTGAGTTCTAGACGCATACTCCCAATGGGGGAGTTTCCAAATTTAAAAAGTATTTTTTTCTGAAAGAGCATGCTTCAAAACATAGGAATCGACCATTTTTTTATTTTTTTACATAGTCATATACTTAAAAAAAAATATTTTAACCGGTGCGCAGATGCTATTCCGAAAAAAAAAACATCTGCGCATGACGTCAGTGGTGCACGTAAGTGCGAAATCTAATTGGTTGTAGTGAGATGACGGAGGTCGTGACGTCACCGATTCCTGCGATTGGACAACTCAAGCCAAGCAAAATGGTGTTATTATTGGAAAGAGAGCTGTTAGGTGCACCACTGATGTCACAAAAACCACGCCCCGTTTTCAAGGTAGGGCATTTAAAAAAATCAATAAAAAATAAACTGTTGGGAAAATTAAAGTGTTTTCCGGGCCCATGTTATTTTTTTTAATATCATTCTATCAATTTCAGTAACAAAAAAGTAGTACTTTTGACTGAAGGAAACTCCTCCATTGCAAAAATGGTCAAAATAAAACGCAGAGTACAAAAATTAAAAGTTTAAAGGGGAGGGAAAAAATGTGAAAAAACTTGACTTTTTATATGGTGTTGGCGCAAAAACATCATGTACGGCATCTTCCCCCTACATGAATTTGAAATACGGTATTTTCCCAAACGGTAAGAGGAAGATGCCAGAATGGAAGGGTTTTATAATCATTTAGTTGGTAAAAATTGCTTTTCAAAGCGAAACTTATTTTGTTACCACATAAGTCCATATTTTGTGGCTAAATTTTATTTTTAAAAATAAAACCAATGTCCTATTTTATATCAAATAAAGTCAAAAACTACGGCGTCCACCCCCAGTCTACCTTATATTACTGCTTAAAGAGAAAATAAATCTCAAGGTTAAAAATAGGCAGTACTCTAGTGAAATTGATGACAGGCTCTATGAAATCATCTATAAACCTAATCAAACGATTGCAGCGATAGCCAATCGGCGACGTATAACAGAGAGCAGCGACTAAATCACCAAACGCCTACGTGAGCTCTGAACTTTTAGAATCATCGTAAAACATCTTTTATAGGGCCATACTAGAACTTTCCTCTGCTATAATGAAAGAAGCTTGGAATTTGGAAATAAAAGTTTCAGAATGAACGTTTCATTAACTGTTGGAAGAAAATTTGAAAGCTACTTGCTGATGGAGTATATGAAGTAAGATAAACTTTCGATTTAGTTACTCAATTTTGTTTTATTATTAGAAGCATTAAACGTTATTTTATATTGATTTGGAAAATGAAATTTTGATGGAATTTGACGATTATTTTTGCGTTTTCCAGAAAGAAAATAGTAATTTCTTTTTGAGCCCTTGTCTCAATTTTTTTATTGAATTCGAAAGAAACTGCAAAAACTTCCATTACACTATACCTGTAATACTTCTGTTACGCGTAGTCAAAGGATTTTTTCCTGACCTCTCTCTCTCTCTCTCTGTATATATATATATATATATATATATATATATATATATATATATATATATATATATATATATATATATATATATATATATATATATATACAGGGTGTCCACTCCAATCGTGGACCAATAGCTAATTTCTAAACCGTTAGAGATAAGCATATAGTTTATTTAGGAAAAAATGTCTAAATTACGAAAGGAATTTTGGGTCTATTCAATATTTTTCAAAAAATCAAATTTTGAAAGAGTTACAAAATTTAAATTTTTATACAGCCCCCCAGTCCTATCAATCCTATTTAGTAAAACATTCTTGACACTGTAACGTTTAAAACTAAAAAAAATCACTCTTCTACCACAAAAATTGACCTAGTTATGACGTTTTGAAAAATCAAGATTTTGCATTATTTCATGATGTCATAGAGAGATCGCTTAAGGGATCGTATGCAAAATCCTTCAAAATCTTGATTTTTCAAAGCGTCATAACTCGGTCAATTTTTGTCGTAGAACAGTGATTTTTTTAAAGTTTTAAACGTTTCAGTGTCAAGAATGTTTTACTAAATATGATTGATAGGACTGGGGGGCTGTATAAAATTTAAATTTCGTAACTCTTTCAAAATTTGATTTTTTGAAAAACATTGAATAGACCCAAAATTCATTTCGTAATTTGGAGATTTTTTCCTAAATAAACTATATGCTTATCTCTAACGGTTTAGAAATTAGCTATTGGTCCACGATTGGAGTGGACACCCTGTATATATATATATATATATATATATATATATATATATATATATATATATATATATGTATGCAAATTAATGTATGTATCTTTGTACCTACGAATGTATGAATGTCCTTTATAGATTCAAAAACTACCCGTCTTATTTCGCTAAGAATGTCACAGTATGTTTGTGTTCTCATTGGGCACATCAAGAGACCAATTAGAAAAAAATCTGACCAGGGAGTTCTTTTTTTATTCCAATTTCAGTTGAAACTTCCACTAAAATCTCTATTTTTTTAAAGGTTTTCCTCCGTTAAAATCATTATTTAGTGCTTCATCTCAACTCCCCCTAGATAGGTTATTTTGCATTTGATATTTTGTTTGCTTTGCGTGGTTTTCCGAGGCTTCTCCCAATTCAAATAGTTAAGAAATGTTTCTTTCGTGAGTATTCACCCTTGAATATATAACACTGCTGGGGATTGGATTTCGCATGTTGCATTTTAACCCGCGTGACGCCGGGCATAGCTACTAGTTTGCTATATTTTTGAGTAAAACAGTCATTAAATTAGTTCGAAAAGAAGAGGAATTGACAACAGATGTGATTTGTTTTTCAATTTCGCTCAAATAATACACTTTCATTTGTAAATAAAACAAGTTTTCTTTGAAAGTTTTATATTCTAACACTAAAAAAAAAAAAAAAAAAAACAATCCGAAACGTTCCTGGAAAATATTGGAAAGCTGATGTTCCTAATTTATACCAGTAACATGTCTGAAAAAGTCATAAAAGACTCCCGCTAAAAGCTAGTAACCTTTCTAAAGAATTCAGAAACCTTTCGAATTAAAGCCAGTAATGCTCAGCAATAAATCAGAAAACTTTACACACACACGAAAAAAGAAAAGAAGGTATCTGCTTATGGTACCTGGAAGCCCGCTGAAGCACGTCAGCAAACGTGACCGATTAAATATCAAGAAAAGTGCCAATTTGACCATGGAAATTTTCAATTTTTAAAGATACTCAAAAAAAATTAATAGGATATTTCAAACACACATTAGTAGCATTTTTTTTGAAAAATTAGGGGCATGGTCAAGTTGAACATTTACCTCCATTTCGGGGGGGTTGTCTTTGAGCGTTACCGACCTGATGAGAATGCTATCGATCTGACAAATATTACAGATTTTACACTTAGTGTACAAAAGTAAACACTTTCACTAAATTTTATGTTTAAAAAGAAAATAATTATTACTTAGAATATAATAATATTTACACAGTCTGAATGCTTTTTTGTTTCATAAATAAAGCTAGAGACTAATTAAAAGTTAGTTTAGGTTTAAATAAGTGCGACAAAGTTTTTTTTTTTTCAAACAGATAAATAGGTTAATAGCTAAAAAATCAAAATAAAATAAAGTTCTTAACGTAATTCTAAAAAACGAAATTGATTAAGACAG
This sequence comes from Uloborus plumipes, assembly GCA_038373865.1. NCBI lineage: Eukaryota > Metazoa > Arthropoda > Arachnida > Araneae > Uloboridae > Uloborus > Uloborus plumipes. The sequence continues at coordinate 24,147 of JAXGGA010013881.1, forward strand.
AGTTTGTCGGGAGAGGGAGATTTGCACTAAACTGTATGTAAGTTTTCCATTTTAAAACAAAAAATATTTTTGGGTGCAGTAGATACGAATGAAGGTCTGAATATTGACTTAAAACGGCAATAATTTTGTTTGAAAACTTAAATTTTGAGGAAAAATTAATGTTTTTGAAGCATTTAAAAAAACAATAAATAAACTACTTCCAATAATTTGAAAATTTGGAAGGAAAAACGATGCTCTTGAAATTATTTTTGTATTTTAAAACTCAACTCAACGAACTCATAACACGAAGAAAGAATTTAGTAACAATTTAGTTTCGTAACAAATATCTTCTACTTCGACACTGCCGACATGACAAATTTCCCGCAATATGATAGCTAAACATCCCTAATTAAATATTCGAGAATAAAAACCCCTTATTATGTCCATGACAATAGGTTACTTTTCCATTATGCAAAAATAGATTGAAAAATTATTTTATTTTGTGTCTTAATTTCTGCTGCCGACATGACACTTAATTTGGTAGAAACGGAAGAGTTAAGATTGAACAAATTTTACCTGTCATTCAATGCAACTGAAATAAAAACTTTCGATCGAAACTTAAATATCATATATTAGGGCTTCACCCAGCGCACTTTATTAATACCAAAAATTGTTTGTCTTGAAATTATCATGGCGAAAGTTGTCGCTCTCGTCATGTTATGAAAACTTGTGACAAGCAGAAATTGCATTTTTTTATCAATATAAATTCATTTCATCTAATACACAAGAGTTAATCTTCATAGACGAACATAAAACACGTTATTTCCTTCAGTATATGTTTCTGCTGCGTTGCTTTACAATCCACAGGATTTTTTTTTTTTTTTTTGGAATTTACGGTTCGAACGTGTGACGCGCTACCGACATGACATTGAAGCAATAAAAAGAGTTCTACTGTCACGAATTAAAGCAAAATCTAAAAAAAAATTTATGGATTGTAAGTGCGACTAAGTATGGAAAATAGAAACATTTTTGGTTTTTATTTGGAAGTGCTTGGGAAATTCATTTGTGACTTAAATCAGCACTTTTCTTGATATTCACCCAACCAAAACTAAGGCAGTAACTGCAAGCAATAGCTTTTACACTTGTTAAAACTCCAGCACCCTGAACCTTCAAATGCTCTTATTTAGGGCGAAATCAATCTGAACTGGCAGTAATCTAGCTGAAGGCAAAACACTTAATAAATACGATGTATATACTTTCCAACTGGTAAATAAGAAGGTTTTTCACAACAGTAAAAAGTTCGCGTTCAATTAAGTTAAGTTCATCAATCTGGGAAACGTTTTCGCAAAGAAACTTGATTTTCACAGAAAACAGGTGAAAAACCCGCGATATCCCGGAATGATACCCAGAAATGATCAGTAACGATTTGGAATTTTGTTAATGTTAATTCCTTCCCTCAAAAGAAAAAAAAAATAGGTTAAAAGTTATTGGAAAATATGCACCAGTCTTACCTGATGGTGACAGACTAGGAAACAACCTGGAAAAGAAACCACGCAGCAAAAAAAAAAAAAAAAAAAAAAAAAAAAAAAAAAAAAAACAAGAAGTTCTGTCAAGAACTAAGCGAGCCTACTTTCCCGTACATCGACATCGGCATTCTAGCATCTAATCAGTATTCTCTTGAATATCTGAAACTGAAAATTATGTCAAACATATCTTTATAGCACTTAAAACTGATTTCTAAAAGCAAAATATACCCCTCTCATCAGATGAAATGGACACGTAAAAAGTAAATAAACGAGTAAATAAAGCTTTGTAGCACCTTTTAAAGAATGTAACTGTTATAGTTCTTCCGTAGAAAATTTCACAATCGTTTTCAAAAGAAAAAAATAATAAATTAAATAAAAGTACAAGGAACATAAAAACACATTTTATCAAAAAAAGAAAAAAAAAAACCACGTTCGTTAATAAAATGTCTCGAATTTTATTTTTAATTCGTTGCCAGTTGTTAAATATAAATAAAGAGTAAAATGCTCTCGTGAATGAAAAATTTTTGTAAACAAAAAAAATCGTCTGCCAAAAAAAAAAAAATAATAAATAAAAATAATAATAATTAACAAAAAAAAAAAAAAAAAAGAATAAATAAACAAAAAATCGTCTGCCTAGTCAGGTATTTTTTTCTGAGACTGCATTTCCGCCATGTTTGCGGAGTCGGAGTCGGAATCAGAGTCCTCACAGAAGATTTTTCAGAAAAGTACTTTACATACATTTTTTATCAAAACCGTTTTCTTACAAAGTTAGTTTGAAGGAAATCCGCCTTTAAGTTCAGAATCAACATTCAATTTAAATTTCCCAGTAGGCGCTCATGTTAAAATTTTTTCTGAACGGTTCATCATTGAACGAAAAATGGTTCAAATTGAAAAGTAAAAGATGGGAATGAGTCTCTCCGAGATCTTTCGAACCAAAAAAGTTTATTCAATTCGGACGGTTCACTTAATAGTTATTAGGTGGGGAAAGGTTGCTTGAACGGTTCAATGTTGAACCAAAAATGTTCAAATTTAAAATTTAAATACGGTAATAAAGTATCCTTGCCGAGATGCTTCGAACAAAAAAAAAAATTGTTTAAATCGGACTGTTCACTCAAAAGTTATTAGGGGTGACAGCTTGTTTGAACGGTTCAATGTTGAACGAAAAATTATTCAAATCGAAAATGTAGATACGGGAATGAAGTATCCTTGAAAAGATCTTTCGAACAAAAAAAGTTTGTTCAAATCGGACTGTTAACTAAAAAGTTAATATCGCGGGACAGGTTGTTTGAACGGCTCAAAGTTGAACCAAAAATTGTTCAAATCGAAAAATCAAATATGGGAATGAGCTGTACTCGCCGAGATCTTTCCAACAAAAAAAAAGTTTGTTCAAATCGGAATGTTCATTCAAAAGTTATTAGGGGGGGACAGGCAGACCGACAGACCGACACACAAATTCCCCATCTCAATACCCTACTTTCAAATTTTTAATTTTTCGATGTTTATTTTTTTTTGTTACTTTTTGACTTTGTTTTGGACTTGGATATTTTTTTAACTTAGCGATATTTTTTGGACTTGGCGATATTTTTGAGATGCATAAAGCCACTTTTAATACTTTTTTTATCTCTTTTATTTTTAACGGGAAAGTAAGCTAAAAAGAAAGAAAAAAAATCCTGTTGCATCCTTTTTTTCTCACTGCCTCAAATTATCACTGAAGAAAAGCTCTTATAATTTTCTGTCAAGATGGTGTGAAGTATAAATTAGCTCCATTTTCAAAATTTCAACCGACATGCAGCAGTTTTTACCCCTAAATCAGCAGGATATGTTTTCTTACATTTTGGTTTATTTCTTCTTTACCGATTTATCAGAAAAAAAAATCATTGCTTAACCAATTTATGCCCAAGTTTTTTTTAACATTTTTTTTGAATTTTTACCTGCTTAAAACTCTTACTTGGAATAAATGAAAAATGATCAAATAAGCTTTGTGCTGAACTATATTTGAAGTTAAAAATCAACGTAAATAAAGCACACATGCTGTACTTTCTACCTTATTTGTGCTTTATTTACGTTGATTTTTAACTTCAAGTATCTTACTTGGAATGTTTTAAATACATTTTAGGTGTCAAATAGATCACCGCTGAAATTTTTATTAAGTTATTTAATGTCCTGTTTATGGGACATTGGGCATATATGAGCAAATGAGCATGATTATACAAAAATGATATAATCATCTTTGCAACCTAGCATTACGGAAGACTTCTGTGATTTATTTTAAGCAAATCATTTTGAAATAGTTTAATTTTATGAAAAATAAGTTCTGAAAAACACCATCTTTCTGCGACTACCCATACTGTATCGTTGTTTGACTTATTTACCTAAAAATAACTGTCAATAAAAGAACTCTAATGTCCAGCTAGCGGCTTTATATGGTTTTCTCAAGAAGAAGGAATATTCTACTTGTGAAAAACAGCTTTAGTAAAAGGATATACGTATTACACGGTCTTTGTCTGCAGGAACTAATAAGCGTCCCGGTTTTAGGCTAGTGGGCATAAATGGGTTAAAATTAAAACGTTGTTTTGATACCTTTATGCATAATATTTAAAAGATAATGCTATCCGTGGTAATCGACCGGCAACACGTTTGAAAAGGAGGAACATTTTTTACTGCATAAACATGTATTGCGTTAATGGTTGCCTACCTACTGTATTATGGCAAAACTATCAAATATTTCAGTTAATACTGCGCTCATGCGTGACGAAAAAAGTCATCGGAATTTGTTTAAGGATGATTTCAATCCAACTTTTTGTTGACATTTAAATGGAAAATGTTTTTGTTAATAGCTTTTGTTTTAATTCGTATAGGGGGATATAAACCTCTTAACAAAACTAAAAGAAATGGCTTATACACATCATTTAACTCACACACGTGTCATTAAATAAACGTTATTAAATAAAAATCAATAACACATTTAAATTCTTAAAAGGGCTACGTATTTTATTAAATTCCCAAAAACATATTAATGTGGACAGATTTTTTTTAAAAATCATTAACTATTAAATTTTTTTTGCTGTCTAGACTAGAGCCATTCGCAAAGTGACTTACTTGAGAGCCCTCATCCTTTTATTACTCTTTACATGCTTGAAGAAAGCAACTTCTTAGAAAGAAAAGCGAGAGAAAGAAAAGTACACGTCTTGTTGAATACTTATAAAGAAAATACTAATACCAAGTACTAGGCAAAACAAAATGAACACTTTTATCTCATAAGTAGATTTTTTACAGTTCAAGTGAGAACAAAGCCGAAGGAAATTCTTCAAGTGAAATACAGTTTTGTTGAAAAGGTACTTGATTGGATATTTTGAGCCTGAAGGACTCAAGAGTGGGAGTGTGAAGATCGGGAAAAAATGTTTCGATAGAAACTTGGTCTTCTTATATTAAGGACGCAATAAATTTTGACGCAAGCCATATTGTACTTTATTTAAGTGAAATAATGCTTGTATTTTAAAGAAAAACTGTTAAGGGAAAAAATATTAACATAAAAATTATATTTTAATTAGTTAAAGCTTGAGAAATTTAAAACCACACGCCTATGATAGTCTAAATTATTAAACTTCAATGTTTTTTTTTTAATTTTATTTTGTGTAGTAGCTAAAAAGATCTTATCTGCTGAGAATGTTTGCAGCTACACTGTAGAAAATATATGTTGTTTTTAAACTATAATACAGCTAATTTTACAGTAATAAACTGTAAAATAGTTAATTTTACACTAATAAACTGTAACATTGCTAATTTTAGTTTATTACTGCGCATTTTACAGTTTTAAACTGGAAACTCTGCTGCCAGTATTATACTGTTGTTTTTACAGTATAATACAGTTAATTTTGTGGCAATAAACTGTAAAATTGGGCTGCTTTACAGTAATAAAGTGTAAAATTGCTACTTCGTTTTAAATTGGATTCTCGGCTGATCGAATTATACTGCAAAAACAACAATTCATTTTTTGCAATGTAGGTTTTTCCTGAAAATAGCCACTCACCACCTATAGCGACTAAACCCCTTATCATAATCAACCAATAAAATACCCAATACTATGACCATATACTATAACCAATAAAATACCCTATACTATAACCAATAAAATACCCTATACTATAACCAATAAAATACCCAATACTATAACCATATACTATAACCAATAAAATACCCGACCAGCCACTATTTAAAAACATTGCCGGATACAGCTAATTTTTACTTCATTGAAAAATTTGTGTTTTCAAGCAGCAATGCCCATTTTAGTTCCTCAACACCAAGTGCTACACTAGATAGCGTTTTATACAGGCTTCTTCATTACTCAAAACATCAATGGTAAAGATTTGCCCGCTAGAGAGCGCTGAAAAAGGACCTCCCAAATGTTTGTTTACATTTATTAGCATGTTGTTTCTGCTGTAAAAAGTGATGTTTATCCTATCTTTTAGGGTTAAAAAATATTGATATAGTTAACTGAAGTGGAGTACAGAGTGAATTGATGCCGAAGGCCCTCTTAGTACTGCTTTTTAGGGGAAATAAATTCCCTTTTCAGGTAAAGTTGGTCGCAACTCATGATTCAGTCATACGACATTCATTCATTGTTTACTTTCTTCGAATTAGCAACATTTTGCAATGGCGTTCAATTTTGACATATCTGCATTAATAAAATATGCGCTTTTCTTCGCAGCCGATAATTAAAAATGTAGCAATGAAATAATATTGATTATTTACTATTTTGTTTCATTATTGTTGCTCACACGATCTTAATTGCTACGCAAAAGCTCAGATGTTCATTTTGATATCGTTGACCCATCAGAGCGATAAATGGCGAATCTATTCGTAGAGACATTTCATTTTGATGCCCCAGAATGAAATGTACAGTAATGAAGCGATGGTGTTCAACGGAAGGACGATTGACAACAAAACATAGTAATTTCTTTAGTAAAAACGAAATGAGCATATATAATCGTTTGGTACTAAAGAGCAATACAAGTACGAAAAAAATAAACAAAACTACAATATTACGACGACCAACTGTAAAATTTTGTTTTCATTTACACAACATTAAAAGGTAATGTTCTTTTTATGTTAAATTTCACACATTGATAATATTTCGATACTTGGGAATCTGCTGTGGTTGCCAAATTTTTGGCGATAATTACTTTATTTTGTTGCTCTTTAGTTTATGTTTGCGAAGGAAGTATTTCCCTCGCTCATAAATTGGACACAAAGATTTAACGCCAATAGTGAAAGATAACCAGACTTCCAATCACCGAAATCTTCCCTTTTTTGTTTCTAATTTCACACATACGTTTAATACTTGAAAGTAAAATAATGGGCCAACTGAAAAAAAGCTGCGAAATAATGTGAGAATTCTTATTAAAAAACTCGCCAAATCAACTTCAAAAGCTCCATTAGCATGTAACATAATAAGTTTAATAAATATATCGAGTCATTATTATCATTGAAATTTAAATTAAAATGCAAAATAAGAGAAAAGAAGCAATCATGAAGACGATGCAAGCTTAAAATTTTAATCTTCGCTTAGGTGGTAAGAAAATACATCGCCAAGTTAAAAAACGTACCTATAACTGAAACGTACATACTACCAAAGATCTCGGTTATTGAAATATTCTCAAAAGCTTTACGGAGAACTTCCATTAAAATGTAAAAAAAATCGCCAAATAAATTAATTTGACCATCTAAACTCATCAAAAGTTTTGATGGAACTATCGTTCCAAAATCGCCATTTATCGCTCTGCGGTGCCAGTGTCGTTTCATAGTTAATTAATAATTAGAATCAATTAAAATGAAAAATAATTCGCTAACTAATTAAAATAAGCCGTTAAAATGCAGAATAAACCAACAAATCGAACGAGCTATTAAATAACGTTAAAATATACTAAAATAGAATTGAATGCCAAATTGTAAAATGGTCGCCAACAAATTAACTTTTAATTTTGTCTTTTATTATTTGATTTGTAGAAATGTTAGTTACTATAAAATTCGATAGATGTCGCTGGAAAAGGACCTCCGTTTTTATCCCAAGGATTTTGATCAAATGAAGCAGCCTGTATAAAACGCTATCTATTGTAGCCTTGCTCACACTTATCTATATCTATAAAAATGAGTGTATGTATACTTGTTCTCTATCACGGGACGCGGGAGCGTCCCGCCCCGCCAAGAAAACCAAATACAAGCCGCCAAGAAATTTCCGTCGCCAATAAAAATGTAAAAGAGCGACTAGGACTGTTTACGCGAGTAACCAAACCGGGGTTTTCACCCCTCTGTATCTCAGCCCCATAAAGATCCTTAGAGTTCATTTTTGGTATACTCAATCTCCAGCGGCCCCTGACGGCACATACTAAAGCAAAACATCCAGGACCCTCAGGGGGAGGGGTGATATATGTTATAAAATCGCTATTTTTCGCACTTTTTAAGAATTGTTTGACAGGGGTCCAGACTAAACGGTAACTCGGATTGAGCTCTGCTTTTGCACCCACATTTATTTTGTCCCAAAGCTCGGCATAGGGGTTTTTTGACCCCCCCACCCCCTCCCCCCTCGTTTTTATTTTCCGTATCTTTTCTCCCCGGGGTCTTTAGTGTTGATTTTTGGTATGAATATTCTCGATGAGACTTTGAGGACATTTTCCCAAAATTTACCCCCCGGGGTCATCTCACCCCGGAGTTATTAATGCTTAAAATTGGTCCGATTTCTATCTACTAGCTCTGTTCAACATCTGAGCATTTATGTTTTCATTGTTGGGCCACGAGGAAAGAAAACTCAATGATTTATAATTTCATCTCTTGCCAGTTTCTATTTGTTAACAAATAAAATATTTGTAATTGATTTTATTGCATAAGGCTTTTAAAAGGGATCTTCAATTTAGTTCATTTTAATATGGAATCGGCAGTAAGGGTTGGGGTTTTTTTTTAACTTTTAATTTAATCGTAGTATTGTTAGCAACTAGCTTTGTTTTGCGTCGGTTCGGGTGGTACATTGTGATTGATTTCAAATTTATCCTAGACTGAAGAAGATCCTTGAACTTTTGCACCAAATGCATGCTGCCAAGAAAACCACAGATGTCGGACCGCCAAGAAAAATGTTGAAGGAAAAAAAAACATGCAAAGTAAATTTTGAAGAGAAAAAAAAAACAGGCAAAGAAATAATATTAATGCAAAAACATGTGATATCTCCCCAAAAACAACAGTGTTGTAAAAAAATCCCCCGCCAAGAAAACCTTAAATACTCAGCCTTAAAAAGTTATGATATCGAGTTTTCCCGCCAAGTTTGTGCCAAACTACAACTAACCTGTATGTATAGTTTTTTAAATTGTTTTCAGTCCTGCCAGGCGGGAAGTTTTTACTCATTAAGCAACCACCTCACAAGACAAAGCTTCCCGCCTGGCAAAACTGAAAACAATTTAAAAGAACTATACGTACAGGTTAGTTGTAGTTTGGCACAAACTTGGCGGAAAAACTCGATATCATAACTTTTTAAGGCTGAGTATTTAAGGTTTTCTTGGCGGGGGATTTTTTTACAACACTGTTGTTTTTGGGGAGATACAAATCCACAGTTTGCGTCAGATTTTCATCAAACTTGACACAGAGGCTCCTTGATGCCCTAGAATTCTCATAGGCAGGGTCTTGAAATTTTAAAAAATCTAAAAAGCTCAAATTTAAATTTTTTGTCCAAAAATGACTTTTTTATAGGAATCTAGCTTATTTGTATTGTAATCGAGATAGGCCTTTTAGCATTCAAATTGATGAAATTTAAGATTTTTAAATATGAGTATTTTCCAACAATGATTACGATTAAAGTAATGAATTTTCAATTTAAGGCTCACCTATTTCCTTTTAGCATTGAAATAAGTAAAATCTAATCATAATTCATGTGGACTTTATAAAAAGAACCACGGATTTGAATTTCAAATTTGCAGTGCGACGACAGTTGCGTCTGTAATGGAGATAAGCCTTCAGAACGAGGAAATAGATTTATTTCTGAGTTATAATAATTTTTACTTTGTAGGTGGGAACAATTAATAGAGAAAAGTTAATATTTTAAATTTGGCGGGTAAAACTGATGCAATTTTTCACTTCCATGTGC
>JAXGGA010013882.1:0-33775 GCA_038373865.1 Uloborus plumipes
GCGCTAGAGCAAAAACTACTGCATGAAATCGAACAAAAATTTTTGCACATATGTACCACCATGTGAACTGGTGCACCTAATTTTGTTTAGCGAATTCCTTCAAGGGGGGTGGAGCAATCGCACGTGTTCTGCGTGGGGGTGATTGCTATATCTCAGGAAGTAACGGGCGGAATTGAACGAAAATTAGTCCATAAGTAGACCCTATAGAGTACAAGTGCTGATTTAATTTGTGTTTTAATATCTCGAAGGGGGGTGGAGCAATCGCACGTGTTTTGCGCAGGGGTGATTGCTATATCTCAGGAAGTTACAGGCAGAATCAAACGGAAATTGGTCCATAGGTAGACCCTATTGAATACAAGCGCTGATTTAATTTGTGTGTCAATATCTCAAAGGGGGTGGAGCACAGGGCTCGCATTCCCCCTAAAATTCCTAAATTTCCTAAAAAATTTCAGACCTCCTAAAATTCCTAAAATTGTACTAAAATTTTGTTGCATTCCTAAAAAAATTAGAAAATTTACAGGAGCTCTTTTGGGGAGTTTAAAATACCTTTATGAAAGTATTTTATAGCCAAAAGCGAACTTTTCTCTAGATATTTATTGTGATAAATTGATATTTCACAAAATATTTTGTTTAAAACGCATTCTTCGCACTATTTTTAATCTTTGGACAGACTTAAAATTCTTCCCCTAAAAACGAACTATTTAATCTTTAAACAGCTGTTTCACCACTCTACTTGAAACATAATCTGCCTGTGAAATTTTTCGACTTTGAGCTGTTTCTTACGTGCCTAAGCTCGATTATTTGCGAATTTTGCAATCTGTTTGCATCGGCTTCTATAAAACTCGCTTATTTTAGTTGACTGTGTAAATTCACCGCTTGGACATCGATAATTTTATTCTTGCCATTAGTTAACTTCACGAACTGTTTTCTAGGCACTGCTATTTTACTAGATAAAAAGACAAACTTGAAAACTAATTTATTGGAAAAAGCAAAGAAGAAAAAGTAAATTTGCAAATTTGTTGAAATAACAAAAATATTAATGAAATTAAAGAATGAATATTATATCTGGGTCTAGTGAAATAGTGTTTAAAAACAGCTGTAGAAAACTGCTGCAGTTAAAACATTATGGAGGTAATTGTTGAACAGAATTAATATGTGTAGAAGCGGGTCAACTGGAAAAACTCAGACATGCCTATCTTTCAAAGGGAAAACTTTGCAAACGCGTATGCACGTTAAGTACAGTCTAGTTTTTGAACATGTTATATAACATTAGAACATTATTTCTTTTTAAATATTTGAAGATTGTAATTTATGCTATAATAAATGAAATGCATTTTCAGTTTGGTTTGTCGGGTACCACTATTAGGGACTTATTAGTAGTCAAACAAAATCGTAAGTTACCCCTAAAATTTTCCTAAAATTTTGTCAAAATGTTCCTAAAATTTTTCAAAAGTCTACTGCTAGCCCTGGGAGCAATCAAAAGTGCTTATTTTGTCATTGCACCTACTGTATCTCGAGAAATAATGCTGAGATTTGAATGAAATTTAGAATAACACTAAACCAATATGGAAGCAAGCATCGATTAAATTTTGGCACCAATGGCCCAATGGGGGAGGGTGGTGTGATTTTTGCGCTTAGTCAACAATGCGAAAAATTAATTCATTAAAAAATCGCTTTCACGCTATTTAATTATCAAAACAGCTCAAAACTTTCAATGATTTGAAATTTTTAACTGTTGCCAATTTATTTTTACTAACAAATAAAATATTTGCAATTAATCTAAACAAAGCTTTTGCAATGATTTCCAATTTCGCTCATTGATTCTGCATTTGCAGGGTTATTACGATAATTGGGAAATTGGAGCTTTCTCCAATTATTCGGGCGAGTACGTATTTTATTTTGTAACTGGAATTCATAAGATAGATATGAAAGAAAGTTTCGTGTCGGCCACGACAGCTAGTTGATTTTTTCCTATAAAATTAGCATTTAGTATACCCCCTCCTCCCACAACCCACACACATGGAAAAATTCAAAATGACAAGCCTGAGTAGCTACAAACAGCTTTTGAGTTTTCGAGCACATGCTTAAAACTTTAAATTAATATGCAGAACTATTTATACAAACACCATATAAATGTTAAATATAAAAAAATATTAACAAACAATAAATAATAATTATAAGCCTTCATTTGTCTCACTGCCTAAAAATGTTCTGGACATGCATATCCAATTAATTACCATTAAAAAAAAATATATGAGTATTTTTTTTTTCTTCTTCCTTTTTTCTTTTTTTAAATTGCAAGTTGAAAATCCAGTTTGTTCAACAAAAAAGTAACAAAAAAACAAACTATTGAAAAGAGACAAAATTTTTAATCTACTCCATAGTTTTTTAACTAAGGAGAAAAATACATTTCATAAATTGTATTGGTAAAAAAAATAATAATTTAAAATTGACAGCGCCCGTGCTTCAATGTAGTCCATTTGCTTGCTAAACTCTTTAAATTTATGGTGTCCGTAATATCTTTCTCACATGCCAGGTGCCAGGAGAGTCTAAACACTGCTCTCCCATTGTACTCCTCAAAACATTTTTGATGAATTTCAGTTTACTGAAGGTTCTTTCATTGGTAGCAACTATTAACTGAGAAGTAAATCCAAGCCAACACGCGCGGTAAGCCAGTAGAAGGACGGACTTGAGCTTCTGTGCTTCAATTATTACTTCTGATAACGTTTCTACTCCATTTTCATTGCACTTATCAGATAAAATTTCCAATTCAGCTTGAAGTCCCAAAGGATCCATGTATAAATTAGAATTGGGGAAAAAATTAATGAATGCCTCTATATTGGTGGAACTCATTTGGACTCTGGAAAGCGGTGGACTTAATAGGAGGAATAGAGGCTTCATCTCCTTTAAGTTCGCATTCATATTGTCTTTCGTCATAGTTAGCAAATTGTCTAATAGCATCTTGAACTGCTGTTAAAAATATGTTCTAAAATCGATGCTCGCAGCATTTTCTCTTGTCTCATCATATCGTTTGGGTCGACTCCTTGATCTGTGATGCCTTTCATAATCTGCTTGGGGATCAACATCAAGGGATTTTGCAAACAGTTCAGCACTTCCAATTCAATTGTCCATTTCCAACGTATTTTCATTAATTGCTTCTAATGAAATATTGGTGCTTTTCATCAAGGAAATAGCGTCAATAATGCTGAGGTTTGGGGATTTTAGTGCTTCTGTCAAATTTTTCATTTTGTACATGTTTTTCATGAAGTATAGTGACACTATAACATAACGTCAAATGACAGAACTGTCTTCAGAAGGGAAAAAGCTGCTGATTTGTTTTGTTATTGAATTTTGCAGAACTCGACATTTCTTTTATTGTATTTACAATCACTTCAAATGATGTAGAGACAGCTCTTACAGATTCTGCACGAGCAGTACATCTAGTTTTTGATAAATTTGTGAGCTGCAACGTATTCCCGACTTTCTGCAGACTCTCTGTTAGAAAACCATGCCGTTAAGTACTTGACGAAAAAAATACATACAGTTCCTCTAAGGTTCTAAACAAGTCAAATACAATTACACTAGAATTGCATGCATGTTCAATAAATGTATTTAGCCTGTGGGCCTGACAAGGCATGTATGGAATCGTTTCGTATGGATGAAAAATATAAAATTTGGCGGCTCTCTGCATATATATATATTTAATATTGTATCGATCTGGTTGAATTATGTATATATAATTTGATTAATGTTTTATTAATTTAACTAATTTTAGTTACAGAGGTTCGCGTACCTTTTAAAGCTTTCGCACATATTTATACAGTACTTTTTTTCCAAACTGGGCAGGGCAACCTATACAGTAGCGTACATAGACTAAGGTGCGCCCCCCAGCAAGATTTGTAAGTGCGCCCCCCACAACCCCATTAAAATGTAAAAAATATTTTCCCCGTGCAACCTTTAGTGCTATTTTTCTGGATCGGGCGCCCTAAAACCTCTTGCGCCCCCCGTGCCAAGGGGGGGGGGTTGTGGGGGCGCTATGTACGCCACTGAACCTATAGTTTCATGTTTACATGACCCCAGGACCAGAAAATTTCGTATTTTTCGCAACGAATATTACTGTGAAGGAATCTTAACTATTTTTCGCGGCCCCAGTTATTTATTTTTGATAAGTAATAATTGGGGCCGCGAAAAATACAGGACATTTTTAAAAAATTCAGGTTTACTGATATTCTTAATAATGTTTAAATTATTCCGCTTCTCTTTTAAATTTCATTAAAGTCCTGAAATATTTTTCTAAAATTTCATTTTAATAATAAAATAAAATCGGCGGCCCCTTTCATCAGAAAAGTGGGAGGGTGTAGCACCCCCCCACACCCCCCCTTGCCGACGGCCCTGTTTGCAGATATAATTAAAGTTAAGAATGAAATTAAGTTTGGTTATAATGTAGCATTAATGAATATTTTTATTTCTATTGTGCGCTGTGTCCATTGTTTATCACTATATCAAGAAGAGATCTCTGCAATTGATTACCTACAAATGTTCATGTTTTTGTACTTTTCATCTCTTTAGCTCCTCAGATGAATGTTAACTGTTAATATAATGCTCTCTAACCCTCCAAATAAAAATAGTTTGCAGTGAAGCTGTCAAAACTGAAAAAATTAAAAGGTGCCTTTTCCAAAAAGTGAGGGATGATGGTTGATGGAGAAAATTGTGGTCATATTAGATTCAGATGGTTGTCTTACATAAGAAACAGCAAGAATGGTATCAGAAGTATTTTGAACGTTTTTTTTTTTTTTTGTGCTGTACGGTGTTGTTAAAAATAAGGGTATTTTGAGCAGCTAATGTACATAAAATGCAGCTGTGAATGATGTACAAAATGTTTTTATTGTTTAGTTTTCTTTATTTACAAGCCTCGTATGAGGCTCAGTATATTCTGTGTTTTAGAAAAAATATTTTGTTTTGTACTAATTTAAAAGCATTTAATATGTAAAAGTGGATGAATAGAGAAAATCTACTTAACTGAAAAAAAAAAAAAAAAGAAAAAGAAGAGAAAAAAGAAACATTAAGCAGTTTCATTAATACTTTTTTCACCTCAGACAAATGGTTTACATTAAAATGCAAAAGATTTTGGCATTTGCGGTAGTGGTAGTACCATTTAAGGATGATTTTCATCATCATTTAAGGCCCCATATGTGTTTTGCTTAAATGAATGGTATCACTAAGAAAAGAAAGAAATTTTGTGCATATTTTGAAATCAAAATATTGGTATCAGCCTTTGAGGTCTAGGATTAAATATAGTCAAGCATTTGATGCTATGCATTTGCACATTCTTTTGATTTCAGTCTCCTTACTTTTATTTTTCTACTCTCAATGTTATACCAGTTATAATGCCATTAATCACTTCCTGTATTCCTTTAAAGAAAATAAAAATGGATATTGAAAAGAGGAATAATTATGTACGATAAAATAATGTTAGAAGCTAACATTCAAAGAGATGAACTCTGGAGATTGCAAGAATAAAAACACTAATTTTCTTTTTATGCACAATATTTTGCACATGTACACAACTGTGCTCAACACTACAATTTCTTTTTAGATTACGACTATATTGAGCTGCATATCCCCCCCTCCCCTTAAAAGCTGCATATCCCGATTTTAACCATTCTAGTTCCTTCAATGTTTTACACTTTTTTATTTAAATGCAGCAACTATATGTGGAGGACAGGTCACAGTTCCTGAATACCACTAAGATGTGTATTTTGTGCATATTTTTAATCATGTAGAAGTATGCTGCTAACACAAATGAAGAAATGATGTTAGAACATTATATAAAGAGCTTTCGGACCGGTTCCCTAGACGCCCATAAAGATGGTTCCCGGTACTGGATTAAAGACAAAGGACCCATCATTGAGTCGTAAGTAGACCACTTTATCTTGTACGTTTCTTTAGTTTTTCTCTTTATTTCTTCTTTTATTTTCTTTCTTTCTTTCCTTTCTTTGTTTCTTTCCTTTTTTGTTTGTTAATTTTTCCTTAACCCCTTATTCATTTAAAAGCTGTTTTTTTTCTTTTTCAATCTGGTGACAGATTGAGAAAGAAAGATCTGTTATTTCAGAAAGAGCACATTAAGCTAATAATCTCTCACAAATCCTTATAAATTAACAACATTTTCTGTACTGGTTAAATATTACTTAATAACATGTCTGTATTAAAAATGCAGTTTTGAAAATTATTTTGCCTCTATTAGTTTACTTTTTTTTGCTCATTTATGTTTTTAGACTTAAAATCACCATCTGAAATTTTCTGAATAAAATTCTGCTTTATTTAGGGAATATTTATGTGTTGTGTAGTTATAAATATTGGTGTACAGATTTCATTTTGCTTTCCTTTCAACTTTATGAAGTTTCATAAATTGTAAGTAGCTTCGTTCCATTAGAAAACAAAATTAAGATTAAGCATTAAATATAACCAAAACTGATAAAAATTTCAGCTTCAACCATTTTTGTTAGTATTTTATGCTAGTATTGGTTCCACAATGCCCAAAAGCAAGTGCGGATACAAGGGGGAGAAAAAAAAGAAAAGAAAAGAAAAGAGAAAAAGAAAAAAGGAAAAGAAAGAAACAGGCACTTACCAAAAATGAAAAAAAAAAAAAAAAGTAATTTTCTACCTTTCTAGGAATGAGGGATTTATTATATTTCTTTTCTGTTCCTGTGGAACTGAAATTTGGCACCATTTTCAAGACAGCGCCAATAAATTAAAAGTCTCTACAGGCAGAAATGCAAATGATAAAAGGAGAAGGGGTTATCCTTCGCCTTAGAATGCATACATTTCGAGTTGCCGATTTCTTGACGCCCGTCATCATATGGAGGGACGCCGTCTATATGATGTAACGAAAATAAGCACGATTTCAAGTGGTCTTAGTCTCCTTTTGGAGTCAGTAGAACTGAGCAACGTTCCTAGTTCGGTTATTACACTTACTTGTTTATGCGATTTTATGGAGAGGTGGTTTAAAACAAAGAAAATGTAGCAAATCAAATATATCATTTGGACCTGAGCCACTTTTATCAACTGAATCACCGTTAATATCCATTGAATCGCCTTCAAACACAGAAAAGACTAAAGGTAAGTTCCGTTTAGTGTAATGCATGAAGGGGCTTCCCAATCTTGAACTATTCAAGGAGGAAAATTTCTCAATTTGCTGATTGAAATTTCCAGTCACCTGCATACTAGGACAAGATTTTCTAATGAAATACTTTACTACTGTATCGAAATTTGTTTACTCATCAGCCAAAATTTGCCAAAAAAGGATGTCGCAATGACTTCAATTCCGGGAACCCCTGAATATATGCTAATACAATTGTAATACTACTAATATAAACTACAGTAACTATGCTGAAAACCGATGTAAGCAAGTGATGATGTGTTTATTTTTTTCTCTTCCCTCGTTCTTTATCTCTTCAGATTAATGTCAAGGATTTGTCGGTCCATATTTTTTTAAATATTTTAATTGATCTTAATTTGCAAAAGGCATAACATTCAAAAGGTTTTGTTTGATTACTTTATTCTCATATTTCTGCAGTCTCAATACCCATATAAGGCCTTGTAATGCAGAATTTTATATCTATTTTTTAAAAAAATTCCCGGGGGAGAACCCCCCGACCCCCTAACATTAGGGATATTATACCCTCCTTCATTTAAAAGAGTTAAATGCATCCCCTATAAAGCTCATTCTTCTAAAAATATTTAAAAGAAACACAGAAAGCAATAGCATTGGAAGAAAAAAAACAAAGGTGGGAGGGATCAGCAAAAAGAAAAAGACCCATCAACACACACACATACGTTATGTTTGTTTTTATGCTTCTTTTTTTTTTGGGGGGGGGGGTATATGTGCCATTTTTGAGGGGGTTATATATATATATATATGTATACATATGTATATATATATATATATATATATATATATATTTTTTTTTTTTTTCTTATATATATGAAGGTAAAAAAAAATCAATGCCCCCCTTGAAAAGTTTTTGGATCCGCCCTTGCCCAAAAGTAAACCAAGTTAATGAAGGTAATTTTTCAGGGACCAAGAGTCCTAAGTTTTGGGATTTAAAAATTTCAGGTTTTAATTTTGACTAACGATTCTTTCTTTTGATGCCTTTCAGAGCCTTTTTTTTTTCACAAGCTCTTGAAATTACTTTCTAAAATTTCATATACAGTAGAGAACCAATTATCCGGGATGTTCGGGACCACAGCTATCCCGGATAACTGAATTTCCCGGTTTTCTGGATCGCTACAAAGCGATATTTGCCAATTGTTTATAAAACCGAAGTTACCATAATAAATAGTAATGCATCTTAAAATCTGAGGAGAAAACGATCCAGAAGTGCTTATTGATATTACAATATTAAAAATTTCTGAGCTATATGCCACTTATATGGTATTTACAAAGAAACCGTTCATATTCATTTAGGTATTTAAAAAGAAAAACGAAAGAAAAAGATCTTCATTTTTTAGAAATTGCCAAAAATGCGTATTTTAAAAAGTGGCGAATAAATGGACAAAATGTTGCCGGTTTTCTGGTTTCCCGGTATTTTGGTTCCCGGATAAAAGGTTCTGTACTGTATATATGTATTTTGCTCCTCAAAAAAAAAAAAAAAAAAAAAAAAGATAATAATGAAATAAATAAAAGTAAAATAAATAAATAAAGCATATTTTGCTGTGTATTTAAACAGCAATTTTGTTTTAGATTTCTCTTTTGTTTAAATGTGTGCTGTGAATAAATATACTTTTGGTTTTTAGTTACATTGGCTTCATCGAAACATACAGAGACCCAGCCGGTATGAGGGGAGAGTTTGAAGGTGAGATTTGTTCTTTGGTTTTTTTTTAAAACTGCTTTAACCTTTAAGAACTGGGTGGTACACATGCTGTACCACAAGGCTTTTTTCCTTTGAGGATGGAGTTGAAATCTTCGCTTCTACCCTTTGGATCAGGGGATTTTTCCAAGATTTCATACCCCCTTACTGAGAGATTACGGCTTTATATTCAAACCGCGAAGTCATAAAATCTAAATGCTTGCCGTTGCACCTTCCAGTTTTCAGAGGAAAAGAGATCTACGGTTCAACAGTTGTACAGCTAAAAGAAAATTTCTATACGAATAGCCCAGATCCAAAAGATTAATGTGGACAATGTCTGGCACTATTTTCCTTATTGCTCATAGTTTTTTGAAACGGCCAAACTCATCGGACAGATTTAGCAGAAGAGTGCAATCTTCATTAAAAATATTAATCTGCATCCCCTAAGTTTTCTTTTGTCTTTTTGTTATTTTTATTTTTACAGCTCATATCCATGGGGTCAATAAGTGAAACTAGTGGTTTTAATCATGTTTTTAATAAACTGATTTTTCATTAAAAAAATCATTAATTTAAATTAATTATCCCTCTTAAACACTAGAAATCCACTTTAATGTACTTAATTTCACTGTATGAAATATGATTTGAATCACTTGCATTATTTACATTAAAATTGGTTTTATATCATCACGTAATAGACAGTTTTTTGGTGAAGAAATATATAATTTCTGTAATTTTTAAAAATGCCAATTTTAAGTTCAGTTATATTATAAATACAAATTAACTATTTACTGAAGTTTCAAAAATCTTCTTGACTTTTTTTTAAAAAACTGATTTTAATTTTGAAAATTATGTTTGTTTTTACACCTTCTCATATTTAATTAAAGCATAATGCATTTTTCTTAGCAATATCTTTTTACTGGTTTCATTAAAATTTTGATTTGATGCAATGCATTTGAATCATTTTAACCATATATTAAAATTATTCACTTTGATGTTTAAACGACAGGTTTTGTGGCCATGGTGAACAAACCCATGAGTGCAAAGTTTACTGAATTGGTAGAATCAGCCACACGCCTCCTACCCCAACTGCCCTGGCCACCTGCCTATGAGAAGGATGAGTTCCTGCGGCCTGATTTCACTTCTCTTGATGTCCTTACTTTTGCGGGAAGTGGTGTTCCAGCTGGCATTTGTATTCCAAACTGTAAGCTGGAAATTTATTCACAGAATTCATACATTTGGTAAAAATCCTGCAATTGCTTTAATGTTTGAGGAAATTAGCTTATATTCCAAAGAATCCTCAAATTATATGGCAATTATTTAAAAATCTTGGAATTTACACTATTGATTTCAAACTAATTTACTTTTTAAGACTGACAGAGTTAAGAATGGCATTTTCATTTAGTCACAAAATTTTTTTTTCTTCTTTTTCTGTCCGAAAAAAAATATTTCATTTGCGATACTGTTTTTATGGTTGTAAATGTTATCCAAAAGCTATCTTCTAGATCTGTTAAATGGTTTTTAAGCTTCGTAAAATATATGCATGTATTACAAGAAAAATGTATGCTATGTCAAAGCTTAATTTTACGATGATCAATTCGATTTTCAAATTGGATGCTCATTTCTGTAAATAACTTTTAAATTTTACTTTTAGATGATGAAATCAGGCAGTCTGAAGGCTTTAAAAATGTTTCTCTGGGTAATGTAATCTCTGTAGCCACCAAAAAGACACCTAATTACCTAAGTAAAGAAGATCAGGTTAGTAGGCAACACTTGAGAAGTCCTAGTTAAGCACTATTTCTAAATGTAATTGAAACAACAATAATAAACTAACATTGATTAATTGTTTCTCTAAAGAAATTTTTCTTGGTCAAGGCACTTAGTTCTTTATTCTTATTTGTTTATTTCCTTTTTGCTATGCAATCTAATATTGTAGATTGCATCATTTATCTTAATATGTACACTATGCATTACAATGTTTTTCTATGCATACCCTGTAAGGTGTGACAAAATTATTTCTGTACAAGAAGCAGTAGTTTATGTGGTTAAGTTATTAGTAATGATTTTTATGTATTGCGTGTTGTAATGCTCTGTATTGTCATGATTTGTTTTCTAATAAAATGTCCTTGGGGCCTCGGTTGCTTGGGCTCGTCCTGACATCTAAAACTGATAAATTGTTAGCCGCAGGGATCTCAGGTTGTCGAATGTCAGATTAATTGTTTCTCATGTGATTTCTCGATAACTTACTTTGAATGATAATGCAGTAGAATGTTTATATGGCTTCCGTATGATCTAAATCAAAATTATGGACTTAGAAAAGAATTTTTTTTTGCATATAACTTGGATACTAATTAAAAGTTAGGATATCAAGAACGTGAATAAAGTACCCCAAATATCCACATTTTATTTTTGTTGAATATGCAGCTCCTGCCAAAATTGTACAGTTAAGTATAATAATGTAGCAAACATCGTGGCTTACTTAGAGCATCAGCCTGATTTCAGCTAGACTATTAAGGATAAAGGATTTGCCTGGCTGCTTTATTTAAACACCACTCATGTTAAAATCGGAAAACTGGGTGATTTTCTGTTTAAAAAAACATGTGAATGATTCTTTGAAAACTCTTCATTTCACGTGAACAAGTTATTTTTCTTAACTAAGTACTTTGTTTTATTTTTTATTTGTTAAAAACAGTAAGCCTATTTATGGATTTGTTCACCTGATAACTCATATTATCTGGATTTTGGACTCTCCAGATTACCTTTGGTTCATGTTGGGTTAGATAAATGTGGCTGTATTCAAAAGTGTCATGGCTGCACGTATTGGATTGCAAAGTACAAATTCTATAGTTACTAAATTGAACGAATCAGTAAAGATTATTGACAAATTTGAAGAGCTGTTAATATTAGACATTTGAGTAGCAGTACATTGCATTTCTTTTTACAATTTGGTTTTGGTACCAACTAAAAAAATGTTGAGGTTTCAAAAAAAAAAAAAGAAATAAACATGGAAGAACCTTGCAGCAGTAGTACAGATGCAACTAAATCGAAAATTATGGCAGAAGAAGCTTTCATGAAATAAGCAGATTTGAGATAAAGTAAACTCAAATCATGGGTTTAAGTGGGAAATTTTTTTCAAGCATGAATTATGACTACTCCGTTTGCAAAATCAATATGTGCCAAACTTTTGATACTAATTCGTGATCTGAAATTACTCCTGAATAAATGAAAAAAAGGGATTTACTGCATATAATGGGATTTGGATTCTTAGTAACCATATGCCCTTTGATTTGCAAGCATAAGCGTTAACATTTGGCATGTATATATTTTAATTTAAACGGATATAACTTACTTCTTTTGAAATAAGCTCATTTTTATTTAATTTTTACCTTCAGGTGTTATTTGAAAAGTATCGAATTCCATCGTTCGAAGTTCATGTTGGTCTGCATGAGTTATTGGGTCATGGAAGCGGGAAACTCTTTCAAAAGGAAAAATGTGGATCCTTCAATTTTGATGTAGAAAATGTCCTTCACTCTGAGACTTCACAAAAAGTAAGCTAACTAAGAGACATTTGAGTTAAATAACATTTAAAAAACTTAACACTAATGGTTGTTTCTTTAAAAGATCTCTACTTGGTATGAAGTTGGAGATACTTATGATTCTATCTTTGGTCCTCTTGGTTCTTCTTATGAGGAATGTCGGGCAGATTGTGTTGGCTTGTATCTCTCTACAGTGCCCGACGTATTAAGGTGAGTACCTCTTAATTCTGCAGAGGTTTTCATTTAAAGCATTTTTGTTGATTATAGCTGGGTAACAGACTGCTTAATACATTCAGTTTTTCAGCGCGGCCATTGCTGTTAATATCTAATAGCTTCTAAATAAATCATCTCCCTTGAGATGATTTATTTAGAAAAGTTTCTTTTAATTTTATTTTGAACAAAGTTACTTTATTCTCTATTTAGGGAAACCTATATATATATATATATATATATATATATATATATATATATATATATATATATATATATATATATATATATATATATATAAAAATATATATATATATATATGTATATAAATATATGCACACATATATATGTGTGGGTGTGTTTATAAATATACACTCACACATGATAAAACTACTCTGGGGTAGACACTAACAGGACAATCATTTTAGTCCATAAAAGAAGGGTGCTCTCTTAGTACAGCTGTTTATAATTCAATTTCTTCATTCAGTTTGATACATTTATTTTTTGCTCTCAATATAAATATATAAATAACTTAGTGCTATGTACTTTATCATCTGCATTACTTTTTAATTTTCAAGGGTTTAAACGTGAACTACAGTTAAACTACTGCAGAAAAACTAGTTAACAAGAATAATGCATTAAAAAGCGTAGTTTAAAGTAAAAAAATAAATAAAACTTTATAAACAAATCTACTAGAATAGCAAGAAATATTTTTTGTCATTTAATATTTTATGTAGATTCCATCTCTAGGTACGTAAAGCTTTGTGCTTTTTGCTTAGTACAACAGGTTTTTTAAGGCCTGCTAAGTTCTGCAGAAGTTTATTGATGTGAATTATTAGAGTATAATCTTTAAAACCTGTCTTAAGAACAAAAAGTTTAAAGTGCCTGGCTATCAGGAATGTGCAACAGGCTATTCATGAAAGTTTTTTTTTTTTGTTCTGCTAGAATTTGGCCGTTTTCTGGATGAATCAAATACCAAGATCTTGAGATTATTCTATCACTTTTTTTGCATAATGTATCTGTAGCTTTTTAATGCAAATCTTTTCAGCTTTTTCATTCATTATTTAAAGGTGTGGTCTGTTCAAAATTTCTTATGTTGAATAGACAATCATTTGTGTATATTTGGAACATTCACTTGATATGTTTGTGTCATTGCTGTTCTATATGTAAAACAGGATTTATAGCTGTTATTTATTTCAGTGCACAACTTTGGTAACGGAACAAATTTTATATGTTGATTCTACTTTTTACCTTATGCCGAATTTAACAAAATATTTTCATGTCTCTTGTTAAATGGCTCCATACTCATCAGACTTTTTACTTTGTTTAGATCATTTTGTGCATATATTTTAAATTTTTACTACATTTTAAAGTGTTTAAAAGAACTTGATTTGAAAATGCATTTTATAAGATATGAAGATCATAATCTTTTTTACTTGCTGTTTTATTGATTGGTTACTATGGTCCTAATTTGGGGCCACATTGTGTTATTAATGTTGAAATGCAAGTAAAATGTCGTTGGACAAAAAAAGAGTAATATTGTTTGAAAGAATGTATTTTAATTTGGTCTCGTAAATTTTGAAGAACTAGTAGAAAGTCATGTTTGTTAAAAAGAAAAATCAACTAAAGCATTTTTTAAAACAATGCTTGATGTCTTTAACATGCTGTAATACAATATTTTAACATGTTATACAGCCTAACTTCATTCAAATGAACCCTAAGGGACCTTTAAAGTCAGCTAGTCTTGGCTGAAGAACATTACATTACAAACCATTGGATAGACATTGGGAATGTAGTTCATTTTCACACTAATTTGTTTTGAGTGTGCTTGAATTGGGTTAACAAGATTAGACTATAACCTTATAAATATGTAACGATACATGTCATAATATTATATTTTTAATTCTAGGAAGACTAAAAATTGCTATGTAACTCGCGAAAATTCACAGGAACTAAAGTAACTCCTTCTAGGGCTTTTGAGCCTTATTCCTCAAAAAAAAAAAAAAAAAAAAAAAAAATCGTGACTTTTCTCTGGAAATAATCTTCAAATAAGAGAAATTGCTTTTTAAATTGAGGATTCAATAATTATTTTATTTGTTATTTATTTATATGAATGTATTTCATTTTTCAATATTTCCTTGAAAAAATGCAATAAATAATGATAATATCATGCATTTTTTGTTATTAAACAAGTCTTTGCATTATGATCAGGATTTTTGGACACACTGGAGAAGAAGCAGAGACAGTGACCTATGTGAACTGGCTGAGTGCATGCCGGAGTGGAATTGAATCCTTGCAGCTATATGAACCAGCAACAAAATCTTGGCTTCAGGTTGATTTTTATGCTGTCATATTTTAGTTATGTTTCAGTAGTGTGTTTCATTCATCCAAACCAACAGCAGTTTCTGTACAAAACTTCTAAAATAGAAGAAATGTCAAACCAAAACCAAGGAAGAAAACTTAATTTTCATTGCAATTGAATAAATTTTGGTATAGTAAACCCTCATTAAACCAGATAATATTGAACCAGAGACTTTGCTTGATCTGGACAGCCATTTGGATGGACATGCTGTATGAATAAAAACTGAATTAGCACAATTACATATTTTTTTGTTGGCCTGTAAGATATGTATGTACTTACTGCACATAATTATCTCTTAAAAAGTATCATTTCAGTCTATTAAATTCAAAATACAATTTTTATTGTGAACAGTAGTTTATGTACCTTGGCTGAATTTAAAGGTTATTTTTTTCAATTAGTACTTTCATTGATTCAGGCAGTCTGGATCCCCCATTAGTCTGGATTAATGAGGTTCTACTGTATTTAGATAGTTAAAAATAGCTCACAAGCAGCTAAAAATCGAAACTCCAGTAAAAGTTTATGAAAAAGAAAGGATTATTTTTAACACTTTGTGTAATTTTTAAATTAGTGTCTAATTTAATAATAGTTGTGATAAATTCATTTGGTCAAAATGATTATATTTCAGTTAGTTTTAATTGCTAAAATTACTTTTAGTTTGTAATTGTCACCAAAGTGCTCCCAATTACCTTATGTTATGACTAATTTAATTTCGACTTTTTGCCACTATTTTCGATCATAAGATTTTGCCTTATGTGCTTTTCACTCTTCCCGTTCTATTTGCAGGGTCAATGTGCTTAAATGGGCTATTTTTTTTTTTTTTTTTTTTTTTTTTGCTGCCTATGCTCTGACCGTTCAGATGTAGTCTTCTAAGTGTAGACGAATATTTTTTAATGTAATTTTCCTATAATTTAGAGTTTTAAGTTTGTCATGTGGGTGGAAGCAAAATACAAATATTGTTCTTTACAGAAAAGGCAAGGCACTAATTTAACTTTTATACCTTTCCAACTCAAAGTAAGATTTAGATATGGCAATGATGTTTTATTGTCTGGATTAGTGAAATTTCAAATGTTTAAAAAGTTTTAGTGGATTAAAAAAATATTTAAAGGTCAGAAATCAGCACCAAAATTTTCCAACCTCAAATCCTCAAATCCTACCATGGAAACAGAAGTCCTATTTTTCTGCCAAACTATACCAATAAAATGATATTTTTAGCAATGAAATTCACCCTTTCCTAAACACTTTCGTTTCTACTTGCTATAATCTCCCATGTGAATTTTGGTACATATTTTTTGAAAAAGTATTATTAAAATTGGAGAAGATATATAATTGCAAAAAACAATTTTTTATATTGTTCACCTGCTAAAAAAACCACTAAGCATATTCTTTGCTTCTAGAACAGTTGAAACTCTATTCTAAATATGCTCTCCTATAAAATGTTAAACAGATTTAAACCAAAATCCTCAGTCATCTTGTATGCACTTTCTTTATAAGTTCTATTTCACATGAATTTCTTTTTTTTTTTTTTCCTTTTTAGCAATCTCATGCCTACATCAACTAATTAGTGGACTACTCACTAATTACATAATGTTAAAGACTAGTTCTGCAGTGCAGAATGTAGTAGACTATTTGATACTTGTTTGAATATTTTTTAAATGGTTAAATGATAAATTTAAAAAAAAAATGTTAAAAAATAAAATGGCCATGAACCAATCTTAAGTTTCATTAGTGTGTAACTTTCCATTTTGATGCAGGCTCACTCTCAAGCGTTGTATGTCATTCTTCGGGTTCTGCTGGAAGAAGCTGGAGAGTTTGTTAAAATTGAGAGGCTAACTGGTGATGATGGAGAGCCAGACTTGCTGCTGACAGTGGATCGAAGTCAGTTAGAGACAGTTGCCAAACCTGTCCTTGGTAATTTCCTCAAAAAGTTGCAGGTGAGGATACTCCCCTTTTATTTGTTTAAAATAAAATTTGATAAAATCAGAAATTAATAGGGTCATAAATTGCTAGTTTTTGGTCCTTAAAACCTGTTGTATGTAGCAGTTTTTGCATTTTAATATACACGTCTTTGTATTTAAGAAATCATAAGAGACTTCATGTGAACCTTCTTAATGTTTCAGAGAACATGCATTCTCTAAACAGACTCAATATCAGGCAGGGCCACCGAGATGCAGTATCAACCCAATCAGAAACTAGATGCACGGCTAGGAGTTGTGCAAGTTTTATAAGTTTTATGGGGGAAGAAGGAGGGGGGAGCTGACTAGGAGCCCACCTCTTTGCCATGCACAACCCAGATACTAGGTGCCCTTTATTAGATCACTAGCGGTACCTGCACGGCTTTGCCCGTGGTATAAAATTAAAAGTTCATTTGTAAAAAAAATGATATAGTAGAAAAATAGCAGCAAAAGTAAAAAAATAGCAGCAATGCTTGCTCAGCATTGCTCAGCATTGTTGGACTTCTGGTCACTGCTTTGATTTTTCTTCGGCTAGAATTATTTGTAAATGTTCGTCAGTTTATGACCTCGATTTTTGGGAAGCTTACTTCCATTTTTTTCTGACATCTGGAAGCAATTTTTATAATTTCGTCTTCTAGTGTTTTTTCTCCCACGCTTTTTTCTTTTCCCCTACTTTCCTTTGCTGTCTTCCCCATTTCTTCGCTCTCCTTGCTGTTTCGCTGATCGCTGATTGGTCGGTGTTTTCCCGCTCCTGTCGGGAGTTCAAGCGCACTGTCCCATTTGTTATAAATACCGGGCCCACGTGCTTCGCGCTCAGTTCTCTTACAGCTTTCATGTTGTTTGCTGAGCTTCTTGCACTGAGGAAGAGGCTCCATTGTAGCCTTGAAATAGCTACTTGCTGTACGTTCTACCTTATTTGTGCTTTATTTACGTTGATTTTAAACTTCAAAGAACAATTTTGTTGCTCACAGAAATCTTACCAAAGTTTAATAAGAGTTTTCTTTCCTAACTTTAAAAACAAAAATAATACATTTTCCGAAATGACACACTCTGGAAAGAATGTTGCAATATTGCAACACGATACATGTAAATATACTGAAATAGAATTAAATGCCAAATTATAAAGAAGTTGCCAAAAAATTAACTTTTAATATTGTCTTTTATTATTTATTAAATGCAATTGCTGCTGCAAATTACAGTCCAACAATAAATAATCACATTGCAAAAATATATTGGAGCACTTTTTTTCTTTTAAACTTAACTGATCCTAAAAATTTTAAGTATTAGTCATAGAAATTTCGTGCATTATTCTCACAATGTTAATAAAAACAATAAACATTAACCAGCAAACGATGAATTAAAAGCTAAATTCGTCCACTCAAGCCATTTACTGCAATTTATATTGAAATAAATTAATAATGAAGTAAAATATATTTTGCAGATGATAAATTTAGAATGGTTTACTTTCATGTTGTCTCTTTTTTCACCTCATTTGGTTAAGGAATTATTCCCTCTTCTATACAACTTGTCAGATCGCCAAAATGTCTCTAAACTCACAAAAATTGTACACGTCAGTTTCTTCCTTCTCTACCTATTTTAAGGAAGGGACTTGATTTCTCATTTGATTGACAGGTGCCATCTTATCACGGTTTTATTATATTTCATTTAACTAATTTTAATAAGGCTTGGAGTTTGAATTGTTACAAAAACAAATACATTTTTTAAATTATTAAGGGAAAACGAACAAAAAAAAAAAAAAAAAAAAAAAAAAAAAACGAAATAAAAACGTAACCATGGTAACAACATGAAAAGTTGATTTTCGTTGATAAAATATTTCATTTCATCTTTATTTTCAAACAAATTTTATTCTCGAGCTTAACCATTTTAGAATCGTTTGGCTTGCTTTGCTGAAGGTAAGCCTTGAATTTCCGGGATTCTAAGAACAATTATTACAGCTTTTCTAATGCTCGTAGAAACTTCTAACTGCCATCATTTTTAGCAGAAAATTTCAATTTTTCGAATGACAACTTAACTTGAAAATGTGTATGAACTATTTCTTCCCTATTTTATCGAATTTTTGCTAAGAATTAGAATAGAAAAAGAACGAATTCGAAAAATCGCTTGGTAGTGCATAACCTCATGCTACAAACTAATTTTGTGCCAAATTTCATGAAAACCGACCGAACGGTTTTGGCGCTACGCGCGTAACAGACAGACAGAAGGAAAGAAGGACAGAAAGACAGACCCACATTCAGCTTTATTATTAGTAGAGATAGTAATATAGTATCTTGCTTAATTTCAGTTGGATTGTGCAGAAGATGATTTTTGTCTCCAAGTTATACCATTGATAAAGGTTTCTGGAATATAGAATGTTTTGGGGAAAACCGTTCGAAATAAACGTGAGAAAAAAATTTAAATGTCTGCTGTAAAAGCATGGAAATTGGAAAATTTCGACTTAGAGAGGTTTTTGAGACAAGCAGGTTAGAGATAAACAGGTTTGACTGTGTGTTTACATACGGATGGGTGACAAAATAATACGAGCACCTGTGAAAAAGTGTGACTTATTTCATACCTGCAGCACAGCCGCCCCACGTGCAACAGAAGTCTGCCACCTAGTGAGCGTGAAGAAGAAGCTATTAGTCTCTTAACATTAGTCACCTGTGTTTCATGAGTTTATCTAACTAGATTTTATAAGGTGAAATGTCTGACCTGTCAGAATTCCAAAGAGGGATGATTGTTGGAGCGCGTTTAGGTGGAGCCAGGGGTGATTGTGAATTCATGAAAAAATACCTGAAAGTTTTGAAGCGAAAATGTGTGTGTGTGGTGGGGGGGGGGGGTGCTTTTTTTCAAAAAACCAAGGCCCCTATTATTTAAGCAAAGCTAATTTTATAATTATACGCATTTAATAATAAATTGCCTTTCATAAACAAACAAGACACATTTCATACGTTCGAATAGTTTCAAATAGTTTATGGTCAAAAAAAAATAAATAAAATGGCATCTTAACATTTTTGTTCGATGATATTATTCGTAATTATCGGAAAATCACCGAAAATTCGAAAAATAAAAAATATACCGAAGGTGGGAAGACAAAAGTATAATTAAAAATATTTTATTTCCGGTATTTTCGAACATGAAAATACCAGAATCGATCATGAAAATACCGGAAATCCGGTAAAATACCGGAACACAATCACCCCTGGGTGGAGCATCGGTGACAGAAACAGCAAACCTTTCAGGGTAAACAGTAGAGATGAGTTCAGACTCACTTTTGAAGGCCCGAGCCCGCCCAAGCCGAGAATTTTTAATCCGAACCCGTCCGAGCCCGAGTGATATTGTCTTGTTTTGAGCCCGACCCGGCCCGAGCCCGAGTGTATCAAACATTAATATATATTTTTAATTTCCACTTGGGATGCACTGCCATATGGTATATCGTAATAGCAATCGCAAATATATTATAAGTGGGTGCTATCTTTTTGAATTATTATTATTGCTACCATTAAGAAAAACTGTTCTCACGCTCTTTAAGTACCCCAATATTTTATTCCGTGAACGTTGTATTTGTATAAAAACTGACTATCTTAATATGAGATCGAGCCCGAGCCCGAAAGTTGCTTGAAGTTAAAGGGCCCGAGTCCGTCTCGGGCTCGGGCCGAGCTCGGCTCATCTCTAGTAAACAGCAAACCTTTCAGGGTTTGCAAGAAGTACTGTATCAGCCGTTATGACAGCATGCATGAAAGAAGGTAAGACGAAGTCTGTAAAGCAAAGAGGTGGCCGAAAGTCAAAGCTTGATGAAAGGGATAGACGTGTCTTGAAACGCGTACCCATGTTGGCTTTGATTACCACAATAGGGTTTAATTTAAAGTCTCTAGGAGACAAAACTAAGTTAAAGCCATGAAAAATTAAATGCGCCGTGAAGTGTCCGTGGAAGAGACAAGTTAAAAGACAATATTTCCAAAAATACTTAAGTTTATTATTTCTCAAAACATATGAATTAAAGTTAAAGTTAAAGTTCTAAAAATCAATTCAAAAAAGCTGCCTAATTAGGTAGTTGAAGTCAGAGGATAATAAATAGGTTGAATGTCACCAAGTCTGAGCTCCGGCATTCGATGACACGTTCCCGGGAATCAGGCGAACTTGAGCCCCTGGCTCGGTACAATCTGGCTGGCCCGTTCGGTCTCCTGGCGACGCTCCAACACATCAATTATCTTCGACGTCAGCAGCAGCTGTCCCCGGGTTCATTAAACATAATGAGACCCGGCCACTAAGAAAAATTAACTTGCCACTCTTCACCTGGTCAATTTCACTCATGACATCACGGTCCAGGACTTAGTACTCTTTGCTGTTGTTGAAAAACTTTTAAAGACGAAAACTATTATGAGCTCATTAATTTAAAAGCTATAAAGTGGATTTACAAGCCACTACTGTAAATTCAAGCCAAGCATGGCTAACACCACTAGACGCTCAAGGCTGCCTACGCAGCTACTGTCGTGAGCGCGGCACGCTCGAAGCAACAAGGCGAAAAAGGAAGAGAGCGAGAGCATCGGTAGTGCCCGCTATTTATCGTGCCTATTGCGTCAGCGTACATCACATGTAATCTCCATAATGCCTTGCTCATTTACATATGAGCCCAGTTGGATTTTCCTCCACTAAACAACTGACTCCGAACCACGAAAACTATGCAGCAGCTTAACACAAACAACTCAACACTTATGTTTTGATTTGGAAGATGGCCGCGATTGGTTTGAAGTGTGCTGCGCCAGCATGATGAATTAAACGTGGGGAGAAGAGGTTCGTACATTACTTTTACTTTAATTTGTACTTTTAATTTTAATAATACATAGCCCTGTGAGTCTGGGAACAAAAATAAAGGTCTTTAGACCCAACAGTAGCGCACTTCCAACATGGTTGCGTCCAAACATGGTTCGAAGAGCATGACAATAAAGTTGAGCATCTCGCCTGGCCCCCTCAGTCTCCGAACTTAAATGTTATTGAACATTTGTGGCAATATTTGGAGTCTAAACTTCGTTCCCGATTCCCACCTGCATCAAATCTTTCAGAATTAGAGGTCGCTTTGCAAGAGGAATGGCTTAATATTCCTTTAAACGTTGTCAATGACCTTTATGCATCGATCCTTTATTCATTAAATCTGTAATTCAGTCAAAGGGCCAACTCCCTATTAATAAAGAATTTTTGATATTTCACAGGTGTTCATATTATTGTGTCACCCATCTGTATATATATATGGAAGTAAAATAAATTGGCTCTCTATGTGTTGAAAATGTGCAAATTGGAATAAACAAAATATGAACAATTGAAAATTTGAAGAACATTTGAAATTTAAAAATACTTTAGTAAATTTTGAGAAACATTTTGAAAATTTGAAAAATAATTGAAACATATAAAAAGAAGAACCATGTACTGCTTAATCTTCATAGAGCAGGAGCAGTGGTCAGAATATTAGCTTTGTAGGTTTCATAAGAGGTCGGTTAGAAATAAGTTAGCTGATTTATTATGCTACAGCAATAAATACGAAAATTTGATGCATTTGAATCAGTAAAACTGAGACATTGTTTTCTTTTATTTTAAATGTAAAATTGAAACTGTGATTGAATAATTTTAGATAACAAGCTGATAAATTAAGCAACCACCCCCTGCAATTTGTCAGCTTACAAAAAGTAACATTTTGGTGTTTTGATTCAGTACATAGTGATAACTTGCCGAGCTCCCATAAAGTTGTGGGAAATCCTAGGATTCTGTGGACCCCATGTTGAAACTTTTACCTTAATATTTTTAAATGCTGCATTAATGATTTTTCATTTTATTTTTATAGGTATACAGGGCCACTGCTGATATTTCTGCTGCTAGAGAAATGTTTGACAAATATTCTGTTGTCTCTGCTGAAGGAAAATACCCATTTCTAGAATACAGGGAAATTGTTATGGCTCGTAAAAAACCCAGGATCATGTTTGTTCAATCCAACACCATACTTGAAAGTGAGTTTCAATTTATTTTCATTCTAACAAGCCTCACAATAAAGATGGTGTTGTTGTTCGTATCAGCTTTGAACTTTTTTCTTCAAATAATATAAATTCAAAAAATGGAAATTTTATAGGAATTTACAAATCAGATTGTTGATAAAAATAGTTCTTTATATTGCGAGACCTTAGCTAAGATATCATTCATATTATGGTTCATTATTTGATTGAGAAATGGTTTATCACCCTCAAAAATTCATTAATTTAATTTTGCATTCAAAAGCAAAATTTAATTTACTTTTTAAAATTACATCCCTTAAAGATGCTGTGCTGGCAATTGGCATTATGGTAAGGCCTCTTACACCCAGGTTCCCCAATTCAAACTCGGCCTTTGTCAATACATTTTTAGATGTAGTGAAACATCCCTTGGGTGTCTATTTAACTTAGTTGATCTCAACTAAATTAAATTCCAAATGCAGTTTGCATCGTAAAACCCAGGTGCTTTCATCTTTTGTAAAACTGGGTATCGGTATTCTCGAGATTTAATGGCATCTGTCGTTAGTGGTGCCACAAAAACGAATTATTTGCCAGTTCATATGGATTGCATTACGTTTGCAAAAGATGAGAAGTCAATTGACAGTCCAATTAAAACTTGAAACTACAATAATTTTTTCTTAAAATTGTGTAAAAAATTTTTCTTCAAAATTGCTTATATTATTAGAAAGAAAGATTGGAATGTGAGGAATAATTTAAGTAAGGCATTACTTTTTAGAAGTCATGAAAGTCACACACAGCAATTTAGGGGGCAGAATGTGTTGTTACGGCATTCTGGTAGTTTTACAAGACAGAATATTATATTCTTTTAATCCTAATAGAGGGTGAAGTTTCATGAAGTCATTATAAGCAATTCAGTGATTAAAAAAAAAAAAACTATAGTTTTGACTTTATTTCTGGATATATGGATCATGTTTTTTATGTTATTATGGTTACCCATCATTACATTTATAAATGAATTTTAGTTAATCATAAGAATAGTTTCAATGGTTTTCTTCGAAGACAAGTCTGGTTTTTGGAGTTAACAACATTTCTGAAAACATTAATTTTTCAATTTTTACTATTGTTCAGTAAGCTATTGTGCGCTTAATGGCCCACTATACCACACTGTGGCACACATGCCACGGGTCGGCCATCCCTGCTGTAGAATGAAAGTGTAGGTCCTGCTGTCGTAAAATTTGAATCGGGTCAGTTGATAATCATAAGTTTCCTTTGTGACATTTAAAGGTGTTCTACTCTTTTACATTACTTGTTTTCATTGCTGGCTTTATTCTTATGTTACTTGTAGGAGTGATACACTTTAATATGTTTAAAAAAGGTTTGATATTTTATTGGTGAAATAAAATTTACAAATTATCTGTATATTTTTTTATAACGTAGATGGTGAAGTGTGTCTGAAAAGCTATGAACCCACACACGAAGATATGATCCAGTCGTGGATTGATAGATTTCGAGAAGTAGATGTCACTTCACTCCTGCAAGAATTGTGGGAAAAGGATAGGCCACATTTCATATAATAACAATATTATTTTGTGAGATCTTGTGTATTGTATAAATAAATAAAATGGCTTACTTTTGCAAAACTTATGTTTAGGAAATAAAATTTCAATAAAAGTCATTCAATACAGAAATTTTTGAAATACAGTTAAAAAATTTTTACTTTGAAGAAATAAATTAAAGATAGTGTTATAGATGAATGATTTTTTTTCCTTTTATTGATAGATCCATTTAATGATTTTTTAGCGGAGGGTGCAGGTTCTTCGACTTCTCCCCCTATGAAAAAACAATCAGCTACTGTAGACACTATGTATTAATGAAACAATAACCTTGTCTTGTTAGTGACTTTTAGACAACCTCAATAATTTTTTATTTAAAAGTGCTCAGAGAAAATAAATTTGTTACTCTTTTCAGCCTAATTTTAAATTACATGAATGGCAGTTTGACTTTCTCTCTCAACAATTCTTCTTTTTTTTTTTATTAGAAAGAAATACAGTTCAAAACATTTTACTTTTAAGAAATAAATAAAAAAAAAACTAGAACATAATTAAAAGATTTTTTTTCCATTGGGAGGGGAATGAATCCCTTTCTCCAAAAAAAAAAAAAAAAAATCCGCTCCTAACTATATATTAATAAAACAATAACTTTGTTTTGCTTGTGATTTTTAGACAACTTCAATAAATTTTTTATTTAAAAGTACTCGGAAAATAAATTTATTTGTTACTTTTCAGCTCAATCTTAAAATACATGAATGGTAGTTTGACTTTCCTCCTCAACTGCTTTATTTTTTCATTCCACAAAATATGAAAAATCTTACTATTTAAATGCAAACATGGAGAAAACTAGTGATTATTGTCCCTTAAACAAAATTAATTTTATTGGTCTCCTACGTGACTTAGTGAATTAATTTCATTGTATGAATCAACTGCGTGATACATTCTAATGCTTAAATAGTTTATAATGATTTATATTATTAGATTATTGATGTGATTATCAGCTGCTTCTCGTTGAAGCATATGCTCATTTAAATTTATAAAAAGGAAGGTTGAAAGTTTTTCTCGTAACTCTTGTGATCATGAGTAACATCACATTTTTATATTTTATTCCCAAAACTTTTTCATATTTTTTAAAAACATTTTCAGTTCTGCGCAAATGTACCACACCTTTTGATGGTTGGAGTGGACCATTACTTGAATTTCTCCCAAAATTGTTAAATTTTACTGTTTTTTGATTTGTGTAATAATTAAGGCTGCTTTACAGTCATCACACTTCACAACAGAGAGCACTTTGCGAACATCAAGTCCAGCAATGTAGTCAGAAACATCATAAATGAATTGTGTCAAGTCAAAGAAATTATGTCACGTAATGGAGTTGATTTCTGAATTTTTAACCGACTTCAACAAAGGAGGAGGTTATCAAGTCAAAGCTTATACTTTTTTTTTTGTTTGTTCGCACATAACATCTGATCTACAGAACCAATTTGGACGAATTTTTTTTTAATCAATAGGAGATGGTGTAACTTAGGTACACAACAAAAAACACCCTTTATATACATAAATGACTACTTTTGTATGGATGTATGTCCGAGGTAATCTTCCAAACTACTGGACCAATTTTAACCATTTTTTCACCGTAGATAGCTACAGTAACATAGAGCAGTATAAGCTATAATTTATTTCTAAAAAGCTTAGTTTAAAAAAGTTATTATGGAAAATAGTAAATTTCATGTCATTTCCCCATTAAATGATTAAATTTTCAATCCATTGTTGCAAAAATTTGTTACCTCGCAACAGTAATATTAATAGTAATCATGATGAAAATTTTGAACCAAGGCTTCTCTGGAGTAAGTATGAAATATTAATAAGTAGTCGAATTTAAAGCGATTTGTCCTAAATGATTAAATATGAAATCCATTGTTACAAAACGTGGTTGATATGAAACTGTAATAATAATGATAATGAGAATTTTAAATGAAGGCTTAACTAAATCAAACATGAAACTCATTAGCGGAAAACGTACGAGGTATGTGTTAAAATCTCATGAACAACGAGAAACTAGAATTGCTTTGAAATATAAATTAGTTGAAAAGCTGTTGATACTTAAATGGCTTTGATTAAGCTAGTACACAAATAAATACCAGAGAATAACAAAGATTATTTTTTCGTGTCAATTATTTAAAATTTTAGACGCGTTGATAGTTTCTTCCTTTTTTTTTCAGTTTATTTTAGGGAGCATTTACTTAAGAAAATTAAGGTGAAGTTTCGTAATGGAAACTTTTGCCTTATTTCATAAGTACACTTACACTAAAAAGAATAAAATAAAATAATTTTGGAAAAAAATAGAACCGACTTCAGTTGGAAATTACTTTAGAAAGTAAAAAATAATTTTTTTCTTTGAACACCATCAAAACTACTTTTAAACATAAGTTTTGAAGTCGGTGCAAAAACAATGTTTAGAATCATACGCAACTACAATTCAACTATATAAATTTTAATGGATCCAGGTTCTTTAAGAGCATTCGCATACATTTCATTCATTACCACATATTCGTGTAATGGTACAAATATTCTGCTTTTAATTTTCAATGGTTTCTCTGAAAAATGTTGGCAAAATATGGTTAAATATCAATTTACCTATCGTTTTTGCGCCGACTTCAAAACTTATGTTTAAAAGTAGGTTCGATGGAGTTCAAAGAAAAAAATTATTTTTTACGTTTTAGAGCAATTTCTAACTGAAGTCGGTTCTATTTTTTTCCAAAATTATTTTATCTAAATTGTCATCAGGGGAATAGGAAGAAAAGTTGCATGGAAGAAAAGTTGCATTCTTCCAAAGTATTTTTGTTGTGCTTCAAATTTATGCTTATAATTTACAGGTTACTTTTTGTAAAAATCAATGTAGTTTGAAAAACAAAATTCTTTAATTTCAGCATGAATAAATAATTTTTTGTAGGCACTTCAAAATTGCCTGACGATCAGATTATTGTTGAAGCCCCCTCGCAACCTTATCGCATTAAAAAATGTTTCAATCCTGCAGGGCCGTACCCAAGGGGTGGATTTTGGGGGTTTAAACCCCTCCCATTGTAAATATAATAATGAGTCAAATGAAGAAAATGCACTTTTGAGGTAAATTAGCTTTAATATAAAATTTTGTGTGAAACGCTTTATTTCTTTAAGACATTTTCAAAGTTAATGTTGAAAAAAAAAAAAGAGGTGCTGAGAAATAGACTGAATGAATATTTATAAAATTAAAAAGACTTTAAATTAATTTTACATTCTAAAGTTTTAAAACATATTACAAATTTATCAGAGCTACTAAAATTTTTTGGAAATAATTTCTCAGTTTCTATTATAATATCGTTCTCATTACATACATTTTAATATTCAGTATTTTTGCCATCTATAGTTGGGTAAAATAAAAGTGAAAAAACTGCTATTATACTTTCTATTAATTTGTTTGCATCACTATTTTGTTTTAATAATTCAGAACTATAATCGTTATTTTATGGCTTTGAAATCTATCAAATTCAAAAATCCGCACAACCTCTGACGTCAAGTTGTGTGAATTTTCGACTTCATCCTATTCATGCATTCTCTAGTGCATGCAAAATTTCTCTTCTGAGGGTAAGGGTATCATAAAAATCATTACATGTATATCTTACCAATTCCATTATAATATTTTATATAATCCTTTGTATATGAAATACCATACTGGATTGGTAACACGGTTTAAAATTAAGGCTTCGGAGGAGGGGGGGATGTTGTGACCCCCTTCCCCTGCAATGCCCCAAACTGAAACACTGGTATGATTTCCTAACAATGCAAATAAGGATGAAAACCCCTCCCTTTACGAATTCCTGGGCATGGGCCTGCAATCCTGGGAAAGTTTATTGGTCATTACACAACTTAGACCTAGAATTTTGAAACTTACATATTTTTTATATCTTCCCAGTATTCATAGAAATTAAGAAAACTAAAACCCAGTTTTTTGCGGACTTTCAAAAACGAATTTTTGACTTCTTGTTTTTAGTGACCTAATATAATTTTTTATATTTTAAAAAAATCATTTTTTTTTCACATTTTTGTTTCTTTTTAAATGCTTGAAATATAAATATATCATATAAAATAATTTTTTGTGAGTTATTTCATATGCTTTGAACGCATGAATATATCTTATGAGTAAAAAAATGCAATGAGATTAGCTAACGGCATTGTTTCTCATATTTTAACCATAAAATCCCGATAAAAGCTATGATAAAACTTTGCGATCGCAGCGCCCCCTGAAGATATTAACCGATTTTTCTCAAATTTTGCACAAAAGCTAACTATCACCAAAGACAACTTTTGGCAACTACACTGGCGGAAAAAAAAATCCCAACACCAAGAAAAAATTACTCTAGAGTAATGAAATTTGGGTAATGCAATCGTCTAGTTAACATGTTTAATTGATTAAATGTACAAGATCACTGGATAATTTAAGCTCAAGAAAATGCTGTGCAAATGTGAAATTATGTTAATTTAATAGAGGGTGTAACCTCCAAAATTTTGAAGGCAAGCGTGCATGCATTATGTCATACAGGTGCGGAATGTCACTTTGTGGTATGGAGTGCCATGCTTGTTATACTTGTTGTGTCAATACTAGGACCGTCATTGTTGACTGTGGATGATGCTCGAGGTGCCGTCCAATGATATCCGATACGTTATCAATTGGAGTCAGAACTGGTAATTTTGCAGGTCATGGTAACATGTCAGCACTCTGTAGGGCACATTGCGTTACAGCAGCGATGTGAGGGCGAGCGTTATCCTGTTCGAAAACTCCTCTTTGAATTCTTCTCATGAAGGGCTGTACTACTGGTTAAATTACCAGACTGACGACAAATTTTCAGTCAGTGAGTTTGGGATAACCACAAGAGTGCCCCTGCTGTCGTAGGAAATTGCTCCAGCGACCATGACTCCAGGTGTGGGTCCCTTGTGTCTAGGCCGTAGACCGCTTTGATTCAGGCGGTCCTCTGGCCTCTTTCTGACCAATATACAGCCACCACTGGCACTAAGGCAGAATCTGTTTTCATCAAAAATTACAACAGATCTCCACTCCGACCTCCAGTGAGTTCTGTCTTGGCACCACTGACGTCGGAAACGGCAATGGTTTGCAGTCGATGGAATACCGCCTACAGGCTGCCTGGCTCGGAGCTGTCCTTGAAGTAAACAGTTTGTTATCGTTCCTTGGGTCATGACGGTACCAACTGCAGCTCGAATGTCAGCCGCAGATGCAGTACGATGCGCCTCAGCCGTATGCAAAATACGGCGATTTTCCTTCTCAGTCGTGCCACGTGGCAGCTCGGAACTCGATATTCTTGAGGTATTACCATCCCTTGACCATAGCTTCATGGGTGCAAGTTTGGCCATGCTTCCAAGACGGAAAATATTTGAGACCCCCCCCCCCCCACATGCATGCTCAAGGGGGGGAAAACAAATAATTATTGATTTTACTGTGTCAAAACTGGGGGTTTGGTACTCAGTTTATTTTTAGTAGTAAGATCATAGTTTTAAGTATATTTAAGCAAAAATAGGAGGAGGGGGGGTCGAAATTTGAGTTCTAAAAACCTCATTTTAGACGATCTTTGGTGATAGCAGAATGAGGTGTGGCTTATGTAAATATTAGGTGAATGTAGGTACTATTCCCGCGCAGTTTTTGAAAATTGAAGTTATCAAATCGAAATTTTAGATGATCTCCGATAATGTTAGGAAAGGAAGGTTCTGAAGTAGTAACCTCGGAAGTTTTTCTAGATCACCGCTATACAAAAAAATTATAGTATATATTTGATAACGTCAGGGGAATGGAGTGTTCAGGGACTTTCCCACTCCTTAAAATTGCAGTTTTTTTTCGAAAAGATGTCTTAAAAAGCGATTGCAGGATATATCTGGTAACGTTAGGGAAAGGAATGAGGCTCAGAAACGTATCCTCAGGGATTGAAAAAAGGCTCAAAATCAAAATATATTAGTTTTTCGATAATATTTGAGTGAGGGTTTTATTTAATTATTTTTTTTAGGGATCAGATTCTTGAAATTTGCTCAAATTTAATTGAAAAAGCACAAAATTAAGAATGATAGAAAAGAATGAATGCAAAGGGTTGATTTAAATGTTATATACAAAAAAAAAATGACATTTAACTGTGATCACCAAAATTTTGGTTCAAAAATGATGAAAAAAAGTTATGAGTTTTGGTAACTCACATTTCCAAACTAAGGCATAATTTTGCTGCCTAAATTCCTAAATTTCGATTGCAATCTGAAATATCTGTGATAAATTTTTAGGGGGGGGGGTATTTATGCTTCAGCTGAACGCTGAACTGCATTGCAATCGGATGCAACTGCATTGCAATTCCAGAAAGGGCGTGGCAAAATGACGATCGTGCAAGTCTTCTGTTGTGGAAAATGAAACATAGATGAGTACAAAATAATGGCAAGCACAAAATTAGAGATATTCATGTGGTAGAATCACACAGAAAACCAAAGTGGGAGACCGTTACTGAGGCGGATGCAATCTGATTTCGAAATGCGTAAAACATCGAGACTGGCGGGTAAACGGTAAAGGCGTGAAAAACAACTCAAATGTTAACTTTACGCCAAACCTGTAGACATTGACAAGTTTAAGGGTGTCTTGGAGAAATCCGATTTTATGTTTCGTTTATTTTTATGTCTTAAAAAAAAAACTGAAGGAATGAGATCGGTTTTTTTTCCATCCCGATATCAGTCTCGGTGATTTCGTCAAGACGGAAATTCGTCCTGAGACGGAAGGTCTTGCACCCATGCATAGCTTCCAATAATCATGCATGGTGGAAACATTCCCACCCAAGTTTTTCTGCAATATCGCGAAATGAAAATCCACCTTCTCGTAGCCAAATTGAATGACCTCGTTCAAATTCGGTGAGATGTTGATAATGGCTTTTTCGTCTTCTTAAAGGCAATCCTGGTTAACATGAATGCAATTCGTCAAATTTCACGGAAAAATAATACCCACGAGCTTCACAACACGCTTTTAAAACAAGCCTTATTTGCATGTTCTGAGTGACGCCAGCTGCGCCACACTTATGCGCGGAGCGCGAAATTTCAATCGATGTCATCTTTTAGTTGTATAAACACGCCTACCAAATTTCGTTTATCTAACACAAGTCTTTCTTGGTGTTGGGATTTTTTTTTCTGCCAGTATATTAGAAGTTGATCTGAAAAACTTTTTATTTTTCGCCCCACCCTACTGAACAACAACATGAACAACATTGGTTTTTCTAATATGTTTCCATCATAATCTTGCTTAGATATCCTGAAATATTAACTCATTTTAGAATATTCATAGTACTTCACTGAAAAGTTAATAACAAAAGATGAAAAGTTGTACCATTAAAATATTTATGTAAACCACCGGCTTTTAGTGCAAAAAATATGTAGGAAAATTTGATCATTATTGAAAAATAAAATTAAAATTAACTCAAACTCATGCATACTAATCGGAATTTTTAATGACCAATAGTAACCTCTATGTAACTAGATTAGAATCAGCTGTATAAATAAGTTTATATGTTTTTGAAAAGTACTTTAATGCTTACATTCATTGAACTTTTAATTTAACATATTTCATTAATAAATTTAATTTTCTTTAATATTTTTTTATAAAAGGCAATATCACAAGAAATATAGTTTTGAGTAAACACAAGGGTTTTGGACAGGCAGTGAAAAACCTCCAAAACCTTGTCAACCCTAAATAAATTACTTGCAACTAATTATTTTAGTTATTGAAAAATTTGAGCAGAACTGCTTTTAACCGGGCTCAAGTTGTAATATCAGTAACTTTTTTTTGCAGCATAACAGATTAAGGAAATTTAATAAACTCATTTTAACTACACTATTAATTTAATTTTTAACTAACATGATTGACAAAATGTTAAATTATAGTAAAATTATTTTTTAAGCATCAGAAAGTTAAACATGCATATAAAACAAGTAATCACGGTATTTGAAAATGTCAGTTTTTGAGCTTGTAACATGTCATGCAGGGGTGATTGTGAGCTCATGATACCTAAATTTTAGCGCCCGTCTGGTCTGTCCGACGTATCCAATTTGACATTCATAGTTTATGTGATAAATGCCCCACTGATCAAATGGTTGGATGGGGTCTTTCAATTTAGAAAAAGTTACATCCCATAAAAAGCCCATTGTTTCTTCTACCAATTTTGTTGTCTTACCATTTTATTCAAAAATATTCTTTTCATCCACAATGCTTACCGTATTTTCGAGTAGATAAGTCACGGCTTATACGTGTTTGAAACCTGAATTTTAACTTCTGCGGCTTATACCATGTAATTTTTTTTTTAAAGTAGATGATGTTTATTTATTACTTAAAACCAAGCAAATTAGAGCCTGACATCTAAAGTTACTACCGCAACTCCCTTGAACCGTTCTGTTTTGAAAAATGTGACAGCATTTCTGCTTATTCAGATGTTATTTTATTTTAATTTTATCAAAAAACGAATCCAAGGGAAAAACAAATAAAAAATCAAAATCACCTGTGATAAGGAAGGGAATAAATTAAGAAAAAAAAACATCAACAATAACTCCAAAGGGAAAAACAAAATCGCCCGCCACCTGTTGCTGAGGGAATGGTAAGTAAGGTTGCCGTAGAAACTCCCAGAGTAAGGACAGGGTTACTATAAGTTGCAGTTATCACCAAAATGTTGCAACGTTTTAATTATCTATGACATTGAAACACTGTTTTCAAATCAATCTTACTAATTCTTTGTCATTGTTTTTTAACGATGTCAATACCAGTATACTTCAGCATAAGCTCTTGCAGATTAAATTTTTAACTTAGTTTTATGCGGCTTATACGCTG
Source organism: Uloborus plumipes (assembly GCA_038373865.1). Classification (NCBI taxonomy): domain Eukaryota; kingdom Metazoa; phylum Arthropoda; class Arachnida; order Araneae; family Uloboridae; genus Uloborus; species Uloborus plumipes. Next base: position 33,319 of record JAXGGA010013882.1, read on the forward strand.
ATGCGGCGTATCTGATGAAACACATTATTTTCTCTTGAATTTTGCGAATTGCGGCGTATATGGTGGTGCGGCTTATCTACCCGAAAATACGGTACAATAAACTTTCGAACCGCAGTGCTTCCCACAAAAAGCCCATTGTTCCTTCTACCAATTTCAGTTTCTTACCATTTTATTCAAAAATCTCTCCTCGTATTTTCAGAATACTCAGCAAGTTCAACTATGTCATTTACAGACCCATCAACGAACTATTTCTAAATTAAAAGACCCCATCCAACCATTTGATCAGCGGGGCACTTATCCCATAAACTGTGAATGTCAAATTGGATACGTCAGACAGACCAGACGGGCGCAAAAATTTAGGTTAAAGGAACACGAAAATAATGTTAAAAAGAAAGAACTTTCAAAATCCTCAATTGCAAAACACTGTTGGGACACGGGCCATAAATGTTTTCTCTGA
>JAXGGA010013883.1:0-33767 GCA_038373865.1 Uloborus plumipes
AGACAAACCGACAGACACAAAAATTCCCCATCTCAAAACCCTACTTTCCAATTTTTAATTTTCCGATAATTTTTAATTTTTTTTTTTTACTTTTTGACTTTTTTTGGTCTTGGTGATATTTTTAAGATTCATCAAGCCACTTTTAATGTGAAGTTTAAATCCAACGTTAAAGATGCAGAAATATACATTTACTTTAACGGGAAAGTAGACTAAAAACAAGGAAAAAAAATGTCACCTCCAAAATTTATCTTTTTTGCCTGAATTTCAAAATAATGGCTTTTAAATGCCAAAAAGGCTTGCATGACATAATTTTCAGTCTTAAATAATTAAGGGAATATTAATCAGATGTTAAAATGTCAATGTTGGTGTTCGGGAAAGTTAGCTCGCTTAGTTCTGGACGGAACTTCTTTTTACTGCGTAAAATAGATATTACGATTTATATTTCCTCAGTTTTCTTCAACCATATTCCGCTTTTGGTGTGCACTAATTTCGAACAAAACTTTGCTTATTAAATTTGACAGCACTATGAATAACTGATTAAATATGACATCTAAAATTTGCACTGCATTAGAAACACTTTTTTCTATGCTTCAAATAATTAAATATCTAGCGATAATTAAATAGCTTTTCATCCCACAGCCATAGGCAAAAAAGAAAAAAAAAAAACCATTGCGATAAAATCGGAGTCGAAGGATGGGGACGAACAAATGCGATGGAAACAAACTTGAATAAAAGTGTCTTTACCGGGGAGCGATCGATAATGACAGAAGAGAAAGGTTGAGGCGCTCGCGTGACGAATGGTCAGTAAAAAACAAAGCAGTAAAAGTGGCGACAAGCAAATGGTCAGTAAAAAAAAAACAAATTGCCCACCATTTTGGTTCACTCTGGATCACATTATTACGGTACTGACTGTATTTTAAAATCAGGATTAATTCGCAAAACGGAAATCAAGTGTTTGAACTTAGATGAAAAAAAAGAAAAGAAAACTTCAGACAAAAAATTTTATTCTGTTAGGACTGTATATGATAAAAATCAAGATACAGTTGAAAAGAATATGATAAAACAAAAATAAATACATAAAAATAATAATACATAAATAATAACAATAAATGCTGCAAACGCAAAATGAAATAAAACATTGCGTACACAAAGTGGCGTACCCCACAGACCCCTCGGTGCGGGGGGGGGGTGCAAGATGTCTGAGGGCGCACGATAAAATAGCACTATCAGTCACACTGAAAATATATTTTTTAGAGTTACATATAATTTTTTAACCAGTAAACTGCGGGTAGTGCTCCCCCCAAAAGGGTCAATTTATGTGGAGACATTTTGAAGAGCCAAGTCCGTTTCACAGCAATACACTTTGCTACCCCCTTCAATTTTCAAAGGAACTTATGCCTCGTTAAACAAACCATTATGGTGATCCAGCTCCAGACAGCGAACTAAAGAGTGGGCGTAACGCTCTCTCCGAGGGCTGGAGGGGAATGGTGACAATGACAGCTAGGATGCTTGGAATTTGCTTTCTTTTATTCTGTGGCACGTGCTACTCGAAGTTGGAAACCAGAAAACCTTAGCTTTATTAGAGGCTGTTTCTAAAAATGGTATCATGAAATTCCGCTGCAATACCTTCTTATATTCAGATGTCATCTGTCCTGCCATTCCTAGTTTAGTTATAAATCGAATTTTGCAATTCAACTTTGAAGTAGCAGTCAATCGGATGAATTAAATCTAGTTTATGTTATTATTAAAGAAATAACTTTCCTCCATATTCAAAATGAAAAATTAACTTCTTTATATGCCACGAACTGGATTACCGTAAAAACAAATCGTCTGCCCAATGCATGATTTTAATTTTAAACCAATTAAGAGTTGAACGAAAAAAAATGAAAATTGGTTTACATTAATAAATTAGTTAATCGGAACATGGAATATTATTAATGTAAGAAAGTTCTATATCTTTTTCTCTTTATTTTTCTTTTCTTTCTTATTTTATTTATTTTTTTTTCCTCCATGCACCAATGTGTTCATTTTTCAAAACGATTTTTATGAATTTCTCCACAAGAAAGGATTTAAAAGTTGAAAGAATTTTATTCCAGCTCGGTTACTAACTACTCCTGACTGATGAGTTCCAAATAAGGAGAAAACTGCGGTCTCAGGATGTCCTGTCCGAGCTGTGTGTAAATTTGCTAGTCGATAGTTCCCGTTTTTTCTTTTGTTCACAAAGTTTCTATATTGTCTTGTGCACGAGCATTTTTTTTTTTCTTCTTTTCTGCGGGATATCTACTTCTGCTTCCGTTACTAGCCCTTTATGTGGTAAGAAAATACCCCAGCTGTCCTCCAGTAGGAGTTCTGATAATATGTAGAGGTTATAACTACTATTAGTTTGTGTTTGTGAAATCAGCTTATTGAAAATATTCTTCGTTCAATAATACATGATTTATATAAGTTTTGACTGGATATTTAGTTCAAGGCCTCTCATTACTGTACTAGACTCACTTTGATATTAAAAAAAAAAAAAAAAATGCTTAGAGATAGCTTCAATTTTTTTCAATTTCATTTTTTCATTCCCTTGAACTTTGTTGATTTCATTTACGTTAGAAAAATGCAAAAATTTCATGATCAGACGAAATCTTTCTTCGGTCATTGATCAGTGATAAAATGGGGTCTCAATCAGCGGATCTTTTGTCCAATACATTTCTATTTGTGGCTTAGGAGTGATACCCATTAGAATGTTCAGAGCTAAAAAATATAGAAGTTCTTCTTTTGAAATTTCTTTCCAAGATAAACATCGAGATCTCGGTGTTATGTTCTCATTTAGAAGAAAATGATCGGCAAAGTTGTTCGTTTCTTGAACTATAAAATTTAGGATTTCGTCATCAAAAAACTTTGAAAAGTATTCCAATGGGTTCTCTCCATCAACCACATCAAACGTCAGTCCCGGTTTTCCTTGGAAATTAAATTTTGGAGGCGCTGCGGGGCAATTATTCAAATCAATTTTGCACCATCCTCGAGCATTAGATAAATTGTCATCCACCATATTTTCTTCATCAGAAGATTCTTCGTCATCCGAATAAATACTGTAATCAGAGCTGTCGTCGCCTGAAAACTCCTCGTCTGACATAATAACACTTCTAAATATTCTCTAAGAAGTAAATGCATAGGAAACTAAACGCATCGAATGCTCATCGAAAAATGATATCCTTCTCTTATACGTAGATAACATTTCAGGTCTAATATGTGAAGTACGCATGTGCAGTTCCAATAACCAGTATACACCTTATCAGCAGGACCGACAATTGATTTCACCCATGAAAAGGAAGAGCAAGAAAATAACCTTTCAAAACAAAAACTCATCTATTGTAAGAGGATTAGCATTGAAATTCATGCTTTTACCCGGAAATGCTCCTACTATTCGAACTCGTACTTCGAAAAAATTCTGGGTTTTGTTTGTATAGAACCTTTATTTTTTGTATAGGGGTCTCCAACCTTTTTTACTCAAGGGAAACATTGTGAATTTTTGGAGGCGAGGCGGGACAACAATATTTCAGTTCAGATGGCTTTCTTTACTTACTTTTTGTTTATTTTTGTATTTATTTATCCTGAGTATTAAATAAGCTTAAAAATAAAGTTTGAAACAAAGCAGTACTGTCAATGACAACATTTTTACTGATTCTTACCTATTTTCTTTCAAATCTTCAATCACTGTGCGGCCAAAAAAAAAAAACTTTTCAAAAAGCTTCTGACACTATTTTGACTTATTCTTATGTAAAATTACCAACTGAATCCGAAAATGACCACTGTTTCTTCCCTATACGTACCAACCAATTTTTGTAGAAACGCCCCTTTGTTTTTCCATTTTTTCTTAGTTTCAGTGCTGTTATTTTTATTTGGAGGAGAAAGGAGCATTATATTAACCTCTAGCATCAGTTTGGAGGGCAAGAGAGACGCATCAATTAAATAGTGAACACCGATAACAAAAAATTTTACTTGGGGAATCGTGGCCCATAAAATGTTTCAAAAATCATTAAAAACGATTTTTTCTTCTGGATTTTTAGAAAGACTTTTTTTTTTTTTTTTTTGTAAAATCAGAGTATAAGAACATCATATAACTCCTATGTCGAAAAAAAAAAAATAAAGAAAAAAAAATTGCGTTGTGAAAAAAAAGAAAACCGTTTTGTGATTGTCGCAAGTTGCATATGAGTTGCATTGCAGGTCTTCGGTAAAGAAGACACTTTTCTGGCTAATTCTTATGTAAAATTATCCCTCGAATTACAATATGACAACCCTTTTCTCTCCCTCATCATGCCTCCCCCACCCCCATTTTTACTTTCTTTCCAGTTTTCTGGCTTTGAATCGGGGAATGGGGATGGGGAACCAAAAGTGGGAGACGGTGGTCATATTTGAGTTCAAGAGGCATTTTACATAAGAATCAGCCAGAATAGTGTCTTTTTACTTCCTTTTACGTAGTAAAGGAAGTATTGTGATCGCGAAAAAAATTTCACTCAAATTTGGGTCTAAATTTTGATTTTGCTCACCCCCGAATGAATGTTCAGTAGTTTTTTCGACCTGTCAGCACGTGCATATGTACCTACCAACATATAAACAGCCGAAAAATCATTTTCAACCACCCCCGAGTTAATTACGACGAGTTTTCTCGTGACGTCTGTATGTACGTGTGTGCGGATGTATGTATGTATGTGGGTCGCATAACTCAAAAACTATATGCCGTAGAAGCTTCTAGCTTGGTATGTAGGCTCTGAGGATGGTCTAGTTGTGCACCTCCCCTTGTGGTTGCATTCGAATGTTCCTAAGGGGATGTTTTACCCCTTTTTTGGGGTAAATCAGTGTTAATTTCAATGCAGACTCAAGTGATATGAATTGGCGCGATCACTTGGCGATATGTCGCCAAGCTTTTAGTCGCCAAGTGTTTTACGCCAAGTTGGCGACATATCGCCAAGGTGGTGACAAATTTGGCGAAAAAAAATTTTTTTTTTTTAATTTGGGTTCAACTTGGCGCTATTGGCGATATTTTGCGAAAAATTCACTGACTGATGTTAAAATCGGCAATATTTAGAAAATTAACCATTGTAAAACATTTTTTGCATTGTTTCGTGGCAGATTAGGTGTGTAAATATTTGAATTGTTACCTTGCTCACTCCAAGCACTTTGTTTAACACTTAAGGGAACTACCAAGAAATTTGCACGTAAAAGGAAGTAGTGTGGGGTCCATACCAGATTTTTCATTGAAGACCTGCGATGCGACTCATGCAATGTGTGACAATCACAAAAGTGTTTTATTTTTATTTCTTTCTTAATTTTTTTTACTACACGAAATTTTTTCGGACAGAGGAGCTTTGGAGCAGGGCTTACAGTATGATTTTATGCACACACACACACACACACACAAAAAAAAGCAACTTTTTTTTAAACAAGAAAAATATCATGTTTGATGGATTTTGAAATATTTTTGGAGGTACAACATCCCAACTTATTAGGGGGGAAATTTCCTTTTTTGCTATCCGAGTTCACGATTTTGACTGTTGAGTCTTTCTTGCCCTTCAAAAAGTAATTTATCGGTTAATATAATACTCCTTCACCCTCCAAATAAAAATAACTGCTCCGAAATGCAAAAACGAGGGGGGGGGGGGTGCTTCTAAAAAATTAGTTCGTATAAAGGGGGAAAACGGAGGTCATATTGCTAAAATCTAAATTTTTTACCTTTTATTTTGATTTTTTACCTTTTATTTTCATGGCTAAACATCTAAAGTTATCGAAAAATCTGATCATAATTATACATTAAACTGATTGGAATAAATTGTAACATACTATATTTGACACATAGCGGAAAAAAAAAGAATTAATAATGCAACAGTTCTAATATCACATTTGCGAAAATATTAAAAGTAACACATATCTAAAAAGAAAAATACTTTACATAAACGTTCTTTAGAGTAAATCAACGTGTTCGGAATTTTCGGTTGAAATGATGGTACTTATTTAGCCCAATGGTACCGATTTATTCAACAATTTCTAATCGCTTGCTAATATTGCAATTTTTTGAGTTTTTCTTTTCTTTTCTCTCTCTCTCTCTCTCCCTGTTTTTATGGCAGAGAAAATTTGAAAATTTATTCTACGAAACTTAGTTGTGTCCTTCTGTATGTCTCGAAAATTTTCAACGCATTCCCTGATTTGTCTCTAAAGATAAATAAGAATCAACTTAATAATAGTTACAATAATACTAATAAAAATAATAAAAAGAGAAAAAATACGGCATGTGATGTAACTCTCATATTATAGGTTGAGTGTAATCTATTCCACTGGTCATTGTCTAGTGCCCCTTAAAATCACTATGGATGGGATACTGGCGCGATAGTTATTGTAATAATTAAAACGTTACTTTTACATTAATTTTAGACCGAGATTTCTAATCCAGATCCTTCTTTATTTGATAGTTAATTATAATGGAAATTAAATTTTCGGTTTGTAACATCGTGCGACAACGTTGATTTTTAGAAACTAGTTTTCATCGAAAAATACATAACTTCTGAGTAGACAGCCATTTTAGGTAACGGAGCACGTGGTACTTATTGACACTTCTCGAACTCGAACACGTGTGCCAGGTTCAGTGAGTGGAAACAAATTTGACTGACAATTGACGCCCATCTGATCGCGGTTGCTCCTTTATCGGAATTTATCTTAGAACACCCGCAGGGCGAGCAGGGGAAAGAAACCCAGAGTACTGCGGGAAAGCCCTCTGCCCCTACTCCAGGCGCTCGGGCTACACAGTTAATGGCACATAAACCTCACCCCGAGCTCAGCTCGGGCTACGCAGTTAACTGGTTAATTCAGAAAAAAATGTGCGTACTGTGTTTCTGAAAACAAAATTTATCTGAGAAAAAGCTGCTTAAATTCTCTTTCTGTATTTATTTACTTTCCGTATTATAGTGCAAAAGTAATTTTTTGTTTGTTATATAATTCTTCAAAATTGATGTGAGATATTTTCTAGATCACACTTTTTATTCGTTTACTTTTGACTTTTTTTCAATCAAATAGTTTTTGAATGTCCAATATCATCAAAATTAAAGACAGTTTTAGCCAACTAAAAGTGCAAACGATAAGTTATCAGGTATATAGAATTTTACTTCCCCCTCTTTTTTTTTTTTTTGCCTTCTTCAGAACATACATATTCTTTGATGTTTGGAAAAATAAAGAATATTTATGTTTTTATTTTATTTATTTATTTATTTAAAATGAGCATTTTCATTTTTGAGTAATGTGCTATATAAATATAACCTAAAATTTTGCTAAAAAAGTGTCAATACTCTTGTATTAAATGTATAAAATTTTAACTACTTAAAAAACGCATCTTTAAGAACCTTTATTGACCTATTTTACAGCCGAAACCTTTTTTTTTTCGGTAAAAAGCTCTATAGAATTTGAAAATTTTTTACACATTTATGAAGTAATGTTTATTTTGTATTTTTAGACTTAAGATTATTAATAATTTTCACAAAAATATAAAATAGCAATAGATACATGAAGTATTGCATTTCGTTTCGATACAAAACGACTTGAACTGTTTTTAGCATAAATAATTTAAAGGGAGGGGGGGATGTCATTGCTTTTGATTGCATTTTCTAAATTAAATATGACTATCATTTACAATCAACAATCATGATATCGATTCTGAATAAGGGGTGAAACAAAATGGCTGACACGCTGTTCCTCTTTGGCCGCGAGCGGAGCAACCTACGCGGGGGGTCTCCTTTGCCTCGTGCCCAAGAGACCGACAACAAGCGGAGACATCGCGAGGCACGAGAGGGCGAGAGGAGGCTTCTCGAGAGCGACACGAGGGACCCCTGTATATTCTTGCTCTCGGTCTGTCACGTGGTCTCTCGGGAGGGCCTCGGAAGAGTGTAGACCCGGCAATACATGCTAAAGTTTAAAGCCCCCTCTAGATTCTAGCGAGCGCCTCGCGAGAGACCACGTGACATACCGAGAGCAAGAATATACAGGGGTCCCTCGTCTCGCTCTCGCCAAGCCTCCTCTCGCCCTCTCGGACCTCGCCATGTCTCGGTTCGTTGTCGGTCTCTTGGGCACGAGGCAAAGGAGACCCCCCGCGTAGGTTGCTCCGCTCGCGGCCAAAGAGGGACCGACGCGTCAACCATTTTGTTTCACCCCTTGTTCAGAATCGATATCATGATTTGATTGTTGATTGTAAATGATAGTCATATTTAATGTAGAAATGCAATCAAAAGCAATGACTGCCCCCCCCTTCCCTTTAAATTATTTATGCTAAAAATAGTGCAAGTCATTTTGTTTCGAAAACGAAATGCAATACTTCATGTATCTATTGCTATTTTATATTTTTGTGAAAATTATTAATAATCTAAAGGCTAAAAATACAAAATAAATATTACTTCAAATATGTAAAAGGATTTCAAATTATTTAGAGCTTTTTACCGCAAAAAAAAAAAAAAAAAAAAGATTTCGGCTGTAAAATAGGTCAATAAAGGTTCTTAAAGATGCGTTCAAGTAGTTAAAATTTTATAAATTTAATACAAGAGTGTTGACACTTTTTTAGCGAAATTTCAGGTTATAATTATAATGCAAGATCCACCCTTAAGACATTTTATAGCACATTACTCAAAAATGAGAATGCTCATTTTAAATAAATAAATAAATAAAACAAAAACATAAATATTCTTTATTTTTCCAAACATCAAAGAATATGTATGTTCTGAAGAAGAAAAAAAAAGAGGGGGAAGTAAAATTCTACATACCTGATAACTTATCGTTTGCACTTTTAGTTGGCACTAACTGTCTTTAATTTTGATGATATTTGACATTCAAAAACTATTTGATTGAAAAAAAGTCAAAAGTAAACGAATAATAAGTGCGATCTACAAAATATCTCACATCAATTTTGAAGATTTATAGAACAAACAAAAAATTACTTTTACACTACAATACGGAAAGTAAATAAATACAGAAAGAGAATTTAAGCAGCTTTTTCTCAGATAAATTTTGTTTTCAGAAACACAGTACGCACATTTTTTTCTGAATTAAAAAATAAGTTCCTTGTAGCCTTCAAAAGGCGTGTGCGGTGTAACGTACATAGACTTAGGTAGGCCTGCAAGATTTGTAAGTGCGCCCCTCCCCCCTAGAAGAAAATTATATGTAACTCTAAAAAATATATTTTCAGTGTGACTCATAGTGCTATTTTTCGGATCGTGCGCCCTCAGACCTCTTGCACCCCCCCCCCCGCGCCGAGGGGGCTGTGGGGTACGCCACTGCGTGTACGCAGTGTTTTATTTCATTTTGCGTTTGCAACATTTATTGTTATTATTTATGTATCATTATTTTTATGTATTTACTTTTGTTTTATCATTTTCTTTTCAACTGTATCTTGATTTTTATCATATACAGTCCTAACAGAATAAAATTTTTTTTCTGAAGTTTTCTTTTCTTTTTTTATCATCTAAGTTTAAACACTTGATTTCCGTTTTGCGAATTAATCCTGATTTTAAAATACAGTCAGTACCGTAATAATGTGATCCAGAGTGGACCAAAATGGTGGGCAATTTGTTTTTTTTACTGACCATTCGCTTGTCCGAGAATGTAGATAGCCCTCTCGTTGCACCCCTTATCTCCCCTTCTCTCGGGTAATAAATCTCCTGGCTGCTCTCGACCAGCTCTCGCCGAGAATGTAGAGCCACGGAGACGTGGCGAGGTCCGAGAGGGCGAGAGGAGGCTTGGCGAGAGCGAGACGAGGGACCCCTGTATATTCTTGCTCTCGGTATGTCACGTGGTCTCTCGCGAGGCGCTCGCTAACAACGGAGAGAGGATTTAAAAAGAATTCTGCGGTCAGATTTTTTTTTTTTTTTTTGACACAGAGAACTCCCGATTATTCGCTGTCGGAGTGTAAACGGTTCTTTTCACGCCTATTTTTTTCTAACGGTGATGATTTACTGAACGTTGAAAAATGCACCTTTAAGAAGCTTTATAAGCTTTACGAGCGAAAAATCTACTCGAGCTTATCCTAGCTTATCCATCTTTACTCTTATTGGTTCTATGCATAAACTTGCTGCTTCGTGTATCGCTGTCCACGGTGGCCCTACTACTTACTAATCCGGCACTATTCTCGCATTGTTTTATGCATATCATTTCAAAGTAAAGATCACTTATTTTTTGCAACTGTCTTTTAACTCCATCGTTTCAAAACAGACGTAATTAATAAAACAAGGAACTTAATTACCTGATTTGAAACAACATTCTGCACTTGTTTTAAAAAAGGCTGGAGAGTGGGAGTCGATCTAATTTTGAAAGAAGATCTATGATGCTATAAAAACATTTTAAGTCCCACCACGAACAAAGTCTCTTTTCTTTTAGTTTTTGCGGATTTTTCTCCTTTATGTTATTATTTTTACTGGAGATCATTCTTAGCTCGATAACTTGTTAACTTTACCTATTTATATGAATGAAGATATAAAAAAATAAAATCTTAAGTAGCAAACTTTTCTGTAACTTTAATTAAAAGCACAATTCACAAACAGTTGGAATTCTAATATGTTCTACTTCTAAGTAGTTTTTGCGTCTAAAGATTCAACATTTTTGAGTAAAATAGTAATACCTATTTTTCTTTGTCATCTGCTGTAAAATGACAAAAGAAATAAATGTATGAAAAAGAGAAACAAAATTACATCATTGAATATGAAGCCATATTTTAAGATATTTTAAGTTCTTTTTTTTTCTTCCAAACAATGAATCACAAGTTATAAGCAGCTGACATAATTTTCCAAAAGGACCCGGCCACAACGGATAGTGTCAAAAGAAAATTTTAGCAAACATTATTTACGCTCCAGTACACGTTAACATTCATCTCCCTCCCTTTTTAAGAGCAATTAAAAGTTCCATTAGCCCTGAAAATAAATGCTATCTAGACGATTGCAGATAAATTACCAAGAAACAATCTAATTAATACGTACTTATTGTCTTTAGTTCAGTCCAAGGAGAAAAGAAAAGTTCTTTGAGGGTAATCAACGTATTTTTCTCAAACGGTTTCGCCGCTCTTCGTACTGATATTTTTCTTTTTTTTTTCAATTGAAACTCGAACACAACAGCTGATTTTTTTTTATAACGGCGCAGCTCGTTTCTCAAAATCGTCTGTCTGCGTTTTAAGCAGCTCTAAAATGCAAAAAAAAAAAACAAAATTGAATAGACGAGGATACATTTTCCCAATTAAATGTCAGTTGCTGTTTTCCCACTCAATTGTAGCGTGGGTAATTAATTGAAATATAATGCAATTATTTAGCACTATTGCAAGGTTTACTCGAATTTGAGGAAAAATAACTTTGCTCTTTGATTTTGAGGGTTTAATATTCGAATAATGTCATTCCCTAGGAATTTAGTGAAAATATGAAATTTGGTATACTGTTTTATTTTATGTTTAAATAAAAAAATCCAAAATAATTTGACTTAATACACAGTTATAATCTTTATTCAGTGAGGGCATATTAATCAGGTTTCTAAATCAAAACCGCTTTTTAGAATAGAAAAGTTAGGATAATTTCCGGGTTATAAATGAGCCCTGCCTAGAAATTACAAGAATATTTCGTTTTCAGCAAAGTTGAACGTTTTATTTATTTTTCTCAAGCTTTAAGAAATATAGTACCTCAGTTGTAATTAATTTCTACTAATGTGCTAACTTTCATTAAGATAATTCCTTAAATTAAAAGCAGTTTTTCAATTCCTTTATCCTCAAAATCATTTTAGGACTTGATATTGCGTAAAATTATGATTTTTGCCCTTCAGGTAAGCACAAAACTTCGTATATAAGTGAAACTTTAGACAGTGCTCATATTTTACAAAGATACAAGCCACTAATGTCTACTATTTGATTGAAGGAACTCGAAATTGCCTTTTGATTTTAAAGCTTAAATTGAATATTTATATAGAAAGATGCAGCATTTTTTTTTTTTATTTTTTGTATATTATGCTTATTTTTGGGCATTCAAGGGATCATATAAGCAACTAAATGAAGCAAAAGCAAGTATATTCGTTGTTTATTTAAATTAAAGAAAAAAAATGAGCAGGTATAATGTGTTATGTAGAAAATAAAAAAGATAAAATGGCGGATAAAATTTACATCTCAAGCATTAAAAGTGAATTCAATAAATGAATTGAAAAGAAAATGTTTTTATTTTTCGATTTTTCATTGTCTCTACATTTTTTCCCTCTGTATATATGTTCTCTCCGTAGTATTTTTTTTTTTTTTACAGTGAAAGAATTGTGTTCCTATTCACCTGCTGCATTAGAAAAAAATAACATTTTTTTTCACTCAACCCATTGATGCCCTGACTTAAATTTCTTACATTTTGTTTTAAGAATAAGGCTGGTTTGGGGGAAGACGCCGTATTGGAGAAGATGCCGTATCACTTGGCTCACTCACTTGCAGGACAAAAAACTGCTCGCCGGTTCGTTGGAAAGAAGCATTGTGTACATTTGAAGCATACGAGATTTTGTTAATTAACTGAAGGAATAAGAGGACTTTTAACATTATTTTGACATCACAACTGCTCTGGTAAGTACCTGAAATAAAATTGCAGCTTACTTTACTAAGTCATATGAACCGTAGTTTTGATAGTAGGGTAATAAATCGGTTATATTTCGTAAGCTTGTGCTGAGCAATGCTATACTGCCTGGCGCTGGGCAAGACGCCGAATATTGCTTTTTGGGAAAATGCCCTAGATGCTAATAAAAGTCCTTGATGAAATTTCCCCAGTGCCGTCTTACGATAAAAGAAAGCAAATCAAGAGGAAGCAAGAACCTCAAGAGCTAAGATCCTTAGTTGTTATTGTGGAAAAAAGAAAAAAAAAATCGAGAAACAAGCTCAAAGACAACAAAAACAACGAAAGCAAAAGGTTAAAGAAAAAAAGAAAAAGTTACTACACTGCATAAAATGAACTGTTGCTTTTACAGTATAGTACTGGCAGCCGAGGTTCCAATTTAAAACTGTAAAATGCACAGTAATAAACTGTAAAATTAGCAATTTAGCAGTTCATTACTCTAAGTTGGCATTTTTTACAGTTTATTGCTATAAAATAAGCAGCATTATACTGTAAAAATAACATTAATTTTTTACAGTGTAACAACCAAATCCGTCTGGAAAACTACGACTTTTAAGGGGGTCTGGGACACATCTTGAAAAAAAATTTATTAAACAGGTTAGAATTTTGAAATTTTTTACACTAATTCACCATCTGTTTAATAAGCAAAATCATCGCTTTAAATCGCAAAAACTAAAAATATTCTTGAACAATTTTCATTTTTTTTTCTTCAATATGAACACAAATATATAAGCTTTAATTTATATTCGGCAATTTTAAAAATAATAATTTAAAAAAAAATTAAAAATATTTAAGTAAAAATTTCGAAAAATTCGAAGGTACTTTTTTTTTCAAAAAATCATAGTTTTTGAACAAAAATTTTTTTTTTAAATTTGCCGAATAGAAATTCAAGTAAACTGTTTGCAAAAGTTGTTCTCCAAATTTCGGAACGTTATCCTTATTAGTTCTTGAGTTATAAGAATTTGAATTCAAAAGATCCGGAAAAATTGCATCATGGCGAAAAACGCATTTTAAGGGAAGTCATTGCTGTGGGAACAGTTGCCTGACGGCTACATTAAATTATCATATCTTCCGTTCTAACTAAGATAGGAACAAGATTCAAACCTCATTTTAAAGAGAAGAAAACAGAATTTTTTTTGAAATAATGAAAAAAAAAATGCAAAAGTTGACGATTTTTGTGTCCCAGACCCCCTTAAGAGGAAAATATTTGGAAAGCTTCGAACCTAAAAAGATAAGCAATTGAAGCAAAGGAAAAACGGAATAACGTAACATTAAACACGAAGAGTTCGACAGGGAAGATTTTGGTCGTGTTCGTAAAAACGAGTAGTGCGAGTGCTTAGAAAAGTACAGCAAGACGTCGGAGCAATGTGATTGGATTAAATGCACTGCAGGGTCGGACTGGGAATGAAATTCGGCGCGGGCATCCAAAGAAAACCGGCGCCTCTTCAATTACATTAATTAAAAATTATATTCATTATTAATTATTTAATTAATTTCAAGAAACATAATTAATTATTAAAATACGTCATGATTGAAAAACTAAACTGAATTATTAATTGCATGGACTAATCAATTCATTATTAAGAATAAATAATCTAAAAATGAACGAAAATATTAAGCTAATATTTTTTTTAATCAATAAATAGCATTATTCAAAAAAATTATTTCTTAAAAATAATTAATTTTTGCTTTGACACTTTGGCATGAGGACATGGAATGAAAAAGCAAACTCAAACATTTCATTTTTCTCGATGAAACGTATTCCAGCTATCTCATAAAGCCGTGTTTGTCTCTGATTTGCGCTTTTCACATCGGCACACAAGCAAAAAAATATATGCGTATTTCAGTTTTAGAGGGGGGCGGGGGAGCACTAACCCCAGTGGCTCACTTACCCGAATCAACCCTATATTTTAAAAAGTGTTTGAGATAAAAACATATGATATGAGATAATTACATACATTTTGGGATAGTTTTAATTACTTTGAATTGCTTGATTTATTTGATTTCTGCCACATTATTTTGATGAGCTATGAAATAAATTTATAAATTATGAAAGTGCAAATAAATAATGTTTTATTCTAAAGTTTATTCATATTACACTGTTTCAGTGCGAAGGATTTGGTGATAAATCACTGCTTTTCTTACGACGTGGAAAATTGAGAATAACATTTTCGTAATTGAGAAAGTAAGAATTGTCTAAAACAGCGGTTCCCAACCTGGGGGCGATTTGGCTCCTCAAAGGGGCGATAAATTCTTGAGGGGCGATGAGTATTTAGAAGAGAAAACAGTAGTAATAAAAGTGTCATGAAAATCGAAATTGTAAACATGTACGAAACAGGTTGTTCAGAGTGCGCACAATTAAACACAAGTTAGGAGAGAAACAAGTTAAAGTTCTAGAGCTTCCTCCTTGCACCTAGGATGAACCTTGAAGTAATTTGTCAGTCACTGTCAATTTTATGAATTTTCAGATTTTCAATTTATTTTCCTTCAAATTTTAAGTTTCAATGATTTTAATTCTGCCAGATTCCAGTGTAGAAAAGAAAATAATTTCTTGAAAATGTACTTCTGTTTTTTGAAAAGTACGTCGATGATCTTAGTTAAATGTTACCCTTCAAATGTTTATCAGTTCGTTTTGTAAAAGAAAAAAAATAAAGGTATTTTTTTTATTTATTTTTTTTTTAGTATAAAAGTTATTGGTTATAATTGCTTTATTGCGTACATTTTACTTCAAATTAAAGTCAGGTACTTATATTTTTAATAATCTCGATGTTAAACTGTGCCAAATTTATGGGGGTTTTCTTGAGGAAGGAAGGGGGAAGGTGATAGGTCAGTCAGTGACTTGAAGGGGGCGATGAGCTCAAAAAGGTTGGGAAACACTGGTCTAAAACAGCTTTCACAGTGGAAGAAAATATAATCTTAAATAGAAAAAAAGAAGGAATTTTGAAGGATTTAGTTCCAAAAGGCATGAGTTTGAAGGGCCCTCCAAAAAAAAAAAAAAACTTAAATGAAGGAGTTTTGACGGATTGTACGTACGAGCCCTGACTCATCTAAAATTATCATTTTAGTAACGCAACAAATATGGAGAAGGTCAAGATAAAATCTGGCGTAGAGAGGGGAAGAACATCCCCCAGAGATCTTGCATTTAACATTATTGTCAATTCTAAGGTCTCTTGCCAAAACAATCTTCCAGACGGTAATTCTGGCCGTGGGTAACAAAACAGAAGTAATCTATTCGACGATTTTCGTCATAATATTGGGAACATTCAGGTCTCAAACATTGAAATTTTTGACGGAGGGCTGGTATTCCCCCGTTCCCCCCTCCCCCAGACATGTGGGTTTTCTACATAGTTGAAATAAATGAAAATAACTGTAAATGATATTCCGGCTTTGATTTTCGTGTTGGTTTCGAAAAATTTCGGGTTGCAAAGGGCAAGTGTCCAGCAAATTGTGATTGGAAGAGGTGGCTCGTGACCGCCCCCCCCCCCCGTTGGCGGATACAGGAATAATTCCTGGGAGGGGAGCAATGAATAAAAAGTGGTTCTCCCTAGGGGTGGTTATAAGAATGAATTCAGGGGGGGGGGTAGTTAAAAGTGGTTCTCCTCTTAAAAATGTTGCTTAAACATGTTTATGTGACAAATTTCGCCACTCTTTATGAGCGTTCTCAATTGCTGAAGAGTTCTTAGTTTTGGTTAGGAAGAGGAAAAAAACTGCCCTTGATTAGCGAACCCCGAACCGGCGTAATATTTACTCTGTTTTTAGCTCCAGCTATCTAGAAATATTTTAGCGAGGATATGATAATTCAGGATAACTTTTAAATTTTGATAGTTATATTATGATTTTGTTGAAAGTAAAATTAAATGAAACAATAAAATGATAAAGTTATTAACGTTTTAAACATTAAGTGAGAGCCACTAACATTGGGTGCAATATTTATTTAATAGTTATTTTTTATTACTATTAAACTTATAATTATATAACTTATTTTTATTTTAATATTTTAAGCAGTTAGTCAAGTACATGTGGGGCAAAGTGAAATAATTAAATTTATTTGCAATCCAATAAGTTATTAAACCACTTACTTAATCATATTTGGTACTTAGTTCAGTTGCATTTCTTCCTTAAGTAATTCATTTATTCATTCTTTCATTGTCTAATTCATTCACTAGTTAATACACTCATTTATATTTTCTCATATTTTAGTCAATTTATTTATTAATTTCTTTAGATTTTTATAGAACATTCATATACTAATTAATTCTTTTATTCACTCATTCATTTGATCAAAATACTTTGATAATTTAATAAAAAGCATTTTAAGTTGAAAAAAATTGTAAATTTCCTTTTATCCTATAAAAAAAAATAAGTGAACATTTCTGCTTTTGTTTTTTAAAGGTACAAATTTACTGCCGAAAACACAAAATGATATTTCAAGTCAAGTTTTGTGAGAAAAAGGCATTATTCTTTGTCATGTTATGTAGTTTAAAAAAAATCAAACTATTAATTTTAAACTGTACAGTAAGTATCATAACTATTTCCTTTAGCCCCGCACTCCCCCACTAGGTACTTTTTAAAAATACTAAAAATGCATAAGAAAAAAATACCAAACAGTAGGATACAGGGCCATTTCTAAAATATCAGGGAAGTACAAACAAAATCAGAAAGTACATAAAATATTAAACAAACGAGCTCTGTATTATTGAAATACGGAAAGTAGTTGAAAAGACTCCAGTATTTCTCACCCTCTTTTGGTACACGGACCGCAAATATTGGTAAAAAAATTTTTAAGGACGGTGTTAGTTTTTAGTTTATTTAAAACTTTAAGTGTTAAAAAAAATATTAAGACCGTCCACAGTAGCCTTTTTACCACCTTTTATGTACAACAATTTTTAAATGTAAAGATAAACAATGCAATCATTTTTCATATTATAAATTCGTAAAAAAATCTTTGAAGCAAAAACAGATTATTTATGAAAACTTCTAAAATAAAGCACAACTTTTTTTTTTTTTAATTTAGAGACGCATCCTGTGCTTTCAATTCATTGGACGCAACAATTGCAAAATGTGATCACGTTTAGATACTGCCTACAATCAAATGAAAAAAAAAAAATGTTTTTACCTTATAAATAAAACGGCATTATCGTAAAAAATATTGCATAAAATTTTACCTTATTTTTTTTTCTCCTTTTTTAATCGGATTTTTTTTTTCCATGACAATTAAAAATCTACGAACCGGTCAAAATTTTCCGCGAACCGAGTGCCAGTCAGCCGAACCAAAAGTTGAGAATTCTGGCGTAGAGGATTTAAAGAGTCTATTAAATAAAACATACCCCAGTAGTTGATTGTAGCTTCTTTTTTTCCGAATAACATACTTATCCATGGTAGTAGTTATTTGCAGAAAATAGAAAAGTATCAAAAACTTTGAAATAAATTATTAAATATCTTTAAATGTAGAGCAAACGGACTCGGTAATTCGTTCATCTCTAAACCAAATAGATAGAGATAGCACAGACACTAAAACAGCTTTCTGAACGGGAAATAAGTCAGGAAATGCTGTCCCCTAGGGCCCTAGGATAGTACTTCATGTTTTCATGTTACACCCTTCCTGGTTAGAGGGGTTGGTCATCTTGGAGCTTGGAGGAACACATCCGGATAAAAAAAAACCCTTAGGCTAATCAGCTGCTTGGGCAAGCAGGTTTTTTTCACACTTGTTTTTCCTGGAATTTTTCTCTCATGGCAAGCGACGAACGAATCGTCCTCCCTTTTTATCCTCAGAGAGAGGGGGCGAGCAAAGTCACTATCCCTTTACGTGTTGATTTCGATTTCGGGAGTGTAAAATGCTTAGGGAAAGAGTGAAGGTCACTTCTGTTTGCTGAAGGTCGTGTACATGAAATTCTACCAGGCTATCAGACCACAGAGCATTCTGGTCTTTGTTCTGACGGGGAGTAAGTTCTTCTGTTTTCCATTAGCTGTTCAAATTGCGGGAAAATTCCATTTGGTGACCTTCCTTTTACGTTCCCGGACAAATGTGATATCCTTCGCCTTAGAATGTTAGAATTAAGGTAGTTATATGAGCCAAATATGTTTTTTTTTTGGTAAAAATCTCCTATTCTAACGTTACTCCAATGTTAATGTTAAGATATGGTATCAGCTCGTTCATAGCGAATAAGAGAAAATTTAACATCTGATATTTAAAAAAAAATAAAGAAAGAAAGAAAACTTTATTCAATGGAAAAAAAAATTCTACCCTTTGTGGGGGGAGAGACTGCCCTTCGCCCAAATCCGCTATTGGGTTCCATCTAGTCAACCTTACAATTTCAGCCATTGGCGAAATCAATTTTAACTATTTAGGGGTCCTTAAAAAGCAGCGAGTCCTAGTCAGTAATCAGGCTCTGTAGACCAGGCCTCTCGGCAGGGCCCGATAGTTGAATAGGCCAACTAGGCCGTGGCCTGGGATCCCACTTTTTAGGGGCACCTAAATGGCTAAAATTACTTCAGTCTATGCAGTGGCGTATCCAGGAATTGATTTTGGGGGGTACACATCGAACATCAACACTGTGATGAGAAAGGAAAAAAATCAAGAAATATGGTGAAACTTTAAAAACGCAGTATTTCGATTTATTTTTTTCTATTGAACTCAAAGTTTTTTTTTTTTTTTTTTTCACAAAAATGAATATCTTGCAAAAACAATAAGGCGCGGGTACATCGCTCATTTTCCTCTTACATTTCCACAATTACAGAATAACAATTAGTTTTGCTTCTTATTGTCGAAAACAGAAAACAATATGACACTATTTCAGTGTCCATAAAGGATTTTTCATTGAAAAAACCTGAAGCATATTTACATGAAGGTTGCATGTTTTTTCAAAATTCGGTGCCACCATTTTTTATAGTCTTACAAAATCTTGGGGGGTGCATTCCAGGGGGGATGCCCTTGGCATCCCCCCTGGATACGCCACTGAGTCTATGGCTAAAATTGTTTTAGCCAAAGGTTAAAATTATAAAGTTTGAATACTAGGGGGCCCCAAAAAAGTACTTGGCCTAGAGCCCAGGATATCTTAATCGGGTCCTGCCTCTCGGGTCTTTCTTTAAATCAGGTTTTAGGTGTAAAAATATGCTGCGTTTAGTTATAGCTGGTAATTTCTGAAACCAATATTTTCGAGTTTTCGATTTTAGTCTTTTTTTGGGCCCTATGATCTTATGGCATCACCTTCAAAAAAAAGTCACTCACTGTTCCCTTGGCCAGGTTAGGGGGCCCCAGATTTTCTTTACTTGAATGCAGATAAAACCGTGCCCAAACTGTGGTCAATAAATAACAGAGCGCGTCGAAATTTCGGAAAAACTTCGGTCGGCGAAGCACCTTCGTTTTTTTATTTTATTTTATTTTTTTATTTTTAACGAGAACAAATAGTGTTTTCAAGTGTATGATTCGGGAATACTTTGTTAAATTTTGTTTCGGAACAAAGTTCAAATGGCGAAAAATCGGGGCAAAGTGGAGACGCGAGGCCCTGGGCTGTCGCCCGATTCGCCCACCCCTTGCTACGCCTCTGACTTTTAAGTGCTTACATCGCTTTGTAATGCTAGTTTCAAAGGCCTTCCTCCAAAGCAGAATCTTCCTTCTAGAGTTATTTTGGATTAGCTATTTTGGATTAAAAATAGATAATCCAAAATAGAGCTATTTTGGATTAAAATGTAACAAGTATTGGTTAAAATCCCGCCATTTGCTACGTCGCGCCCCCCTTTCTTTTTCTCTGTTCATTCTTTTCACTTCCTATTTCTCGTGTCAAAGCCATGCTAACTTTCATTCTGTATTTTTTGTTTTTGTTTTGTTCTTTGGCAATTCTACCATAAGTTGTCCATTTTTGACCCCCCGTGTTTTCGGGGCCATGGTTCGTCATCCCAAGCTGATTCGGCGCGCCCCTTTAAGCTTTAAGGAAACTCCCCCCAGGGGCGCCGAAGCTTGAAGTATTTGCGTTTTAAGTACGGCGAGTGACTAGGCGGTCGCTGATAAAGGGGCGCCCTCGGCGCGCTTCTTGAAGCTTTGGAAGCGCCTCCTGATTTGTTTAGAGAAACGCCTTGTCACCTGGAACAAGGCGACAAAAAAAAACTATGTTTTTCAACAAACAAAAATTAATACAAAAAAAAAAAAAGTTTGCCGTAAAAAAAAAAAAAAAAAACCGACGACGACTGTCGACCGGCGCTTTTTAGAGCGGCGCACCGGGCATTTGCCCGAATGCCCACATGGCCAGTCCGACCCTGAATGCACTGTATATAGCAATTGACTGCAGGAATCGTGTTCTAAATTTGAAAACAAATGTTTAGTATGTGGAAGAGCCAAAATATTACTGAAAATGAAAAAGAAGCACGATAAAAAAAAATTAAAGTGTTATGTATACAACTAATATGTTCATTGTTGTATCTCATTTAATTGAATTAATATTGATTTAATGAAACTGTGCATGAATTTGTCAAACAGCATCATACCCCAAATGTATCGGCCATCTTCCCCAATTCCTAAGGGAGATGCAGAAATGAAGGGGTGTTGTAATCATTAATTTTCGGAATGAAAAAAAAATTCAAGGCAAAACTTATATTTTTCCTATCACAAAAGTACATATTTTGTTGAAAAACTGTTTTTTTAAAAATGAAGCCAATGCGCTAATTTATATAAAATAACATTGAAACGTACAGCTTCTTCTCCAATTTACCTAATATTTGTAATGATGCAATACGAACTGGAAAATAATAAAAAAAAAAATCCGAATTGAAATTTTAATTTTTATTCAATATTATAGTACCGCCCTATATGTAAGACACTGGTTACGAGAGGATTTTTTTTTCAAACCACTTCCATCTTTAAATTTTCTAAAAGCATTCATTTTCTGTACCAAATTTAGATGTTTTAAGACATTACAGAAAAGGAAATGCGTGTGGCAATGCCTAATCATAAAATCAGGTAATTTGACAGTAATTTGAAATATCTAAACTAATTATAATTAAGTTCAAACCTGAAAATGTAAGAAAATGAACATGAATCGGATATTTTCTGCGAACTAACCTGTTGATAAGGGAGGACCCCATACACTGCAAAAAACAAACTGTTGTTTTACAGTACTAGGGGACCCCGCCCCCTGCTCGCTTCGCTCACCAACCCCCGTTCGTCGCCTACGGCGACTCACCACCTTCGGCGGCTTGATCACCAATCTGCTTCTGGTGGTTTGAAGTCAAATCGACAAAATGCCACCAAACACGGCGTCCCCGCTGAAAAAGAAAATAATCCCTCCTCCCCATCTTGATGTAAAATAAACATTTTCTTTAATTGAAATGCTCACATACCTTTTAAAAGCACAGTAACACTTCCTTTACAATTTAAAATAATAATTCGCCAAATAAATGAAAGAGACACCCCTCCCTCCCATCTTGATGTAAAAAAGGAAAAAGTATGAACATAATTTAAAATCAAGTAAAATATCTAGACCAAACAAAAAATCCAGCTAATTCCCTCGCAGAAAAAAAAACAACCTCAAATACGCAATGATTATATAAAATCACGTAAGCAAAATAAAATACCGTGAGAAAAATGACGACCTTTCTAAGATGTTTAAAAAAAATAAAGAAAATATAAGCAATCATGTATATTTTGTTGAATTGAGACAAGCAATAAACAAAACGAAGAGTCACCAGTTTCACTTGTCGAACACGGTTTTGTTGGTAAAGCTTTGGAGCCGTTTGGCTGAATGTAATACAATTTTGCTCGAGGTGAGCCTTGAAAAATGGCTAAATAAATATCACTTATATCTCCTGTTCTAATTACCGGAGAGAAATGGAACGAAAATCTTCTTTTTCAGAAAAAAAATCTCTTTCCAACGATATTTAACATAATGGGTGGGGGGATTTGTTGCCCCTAATTTGGTGGAGTATAAGAAATTTATGCTTAAAAAATTAATTAAAAAAAAAAAACTAATTCGAAATTAAGGAAAATGACTCCGAGGTGCAAATCTACGGGGCTCGAACTAATTTTGTAGCAAGTTTCAAATCTGTAGGTGCTATGGGGCCGCCTGGACGAAAGCCAGCCACAAACATCCTTTCATAATATCTTAGAGCTTACTTTTTTTTAATATACAGGGTGTCCACTCCAATCGTGGCCCAATAGCTAATCTTTAAACCGTTACATATAAGCATATAGTTCATTTAGGAAAAAATCTCTAAATTACGAAAGGAATTTGGGTGTATGAATTTTTTTTCAAAAAATCAAATTTTGAAAGAGTTACGAAATTTAAATTTTATACAGATCCCCAGTCGTATCAATCACATTTAGTAAAACATTCTTGACACTGTAATGCTTAAAACTAAAAAAATCACTCTTCTACGACAAAAATTGGCAGAGTTATGACGTTTTGAAACATCAAGATTTTGAAGCTTTTTATGACGTCCTCGAGAGATCGCTTGAGGGATCGTATGCGAAGTTAGAAAGTGTGTTGACTGGTGTAAATTTATTTCGATTCTTTACCTCAGGGATATTTTTAATGGCTGAAAAGACTTAATAAGAATACATTACAAGTTAATTAATCACTCTCGGTCATTGGCTTACTTAACGTGATTGCATGATTGAAGGTGACTGATGGAATGCACGTGATTGTGTGATTAAACGTGACTGATAGAATGAGGGTGATTGATACAATGGAGGTGAATGACGATTTGACGCGGTTCATTTAATGAACGTAATTGGCGTGATTGAACGTGACATATGAAATGAACGTGGTTGATGCAATGAACGTGAATGCATGATTGAACGTGACTGATGGAGCGAACGTGAACGACATGAATGAAGGTGATTTATCTAATGAGCTTAAATGACTGGTTTAATAAAGCTGATTTGATGAAGATCATTAGAAGGATCGTGACTGATATCATTAATGAACGCGATTTGTTATATAGCGAACGTAGTCTACAGTACGTGAGTACTTGAATAAAAGAAAAAAATAACACAATTTAACGATTGAATTCACGTTGGAATATAATATAAATTATTTTTTAATGTTTTGTCCCTTTTAAAAGCAAGGTAAATTTGAAACCTTTTTTATTGAAGTAATTATTTTCAGCTTTTTTGTATTGTGTATGAAAGTTTGTAGTCGATTTCAACACTTTTGATGAGATAACATTTTATTTACATTTTACGGCACTTACAGCGAAAGTTCGTCAATCTGTTCTATCCCTTGCATGCCCAAATTGCTATACTTTAAGACATTTAAATTACTAAAATTTAAGACATTTAGAATATAAGTATTGTCCAACAATGATCATTTCCTACAAAAAATTTTCAATTGAATGCTCGCATTTATTTTAGCGTAAAACAAATTAAAAATAATTATAGTTCGCGTTCTAATTATCTTAGGAACAAATTAAATGAAAATTACGGAAAAATGAAAGGTTCCTAACGGTCGTGCGACATCGATGTTTCAAAACATCGATCTTTTTTCAAATACATTACGTTGGAAAGAACTTCCAGTTAGATCGTGCATCGCTATATTGTTCAATCGAATATATAACGCGTTTTAAAATTTGACTTTGTTTGCTAAATATTTTTATGATTTATTTTTAAGTTGAAGTCAAAAACATTAACATAGGAAAAAAAAACATAGAACGCAAAACAACGATGTTTAAAAAACATCGAGGGTAAAACATCGATGATCACTATAAACAACTTTTTCTAACAAAATAGTTACAGTTATTATTTATAAACGATGGAACTTTTTATGGCATATTTTAATCTACATTTTTTGCTAAAATAAAAAAATACCTACCGTAAACTCGGGTTACTTGGACCCTAGGGGGTTACTTGAGCCCATTACAGTAAAATGATAAAATCTAGGTTTTTTACTTACTAGTTGAAAACTTGCACGTAGTTCCTCGTTTCTCCGCTAAGTAGAAGCACTCTGCAGTCTCTAACGCTAGTATCAAACCCAGATTTCATCATTTTACTGTGGGCTCAAGTAACCCCTTTGTGGGTCCAAGTAACCCGACTTTACGGTACATCGGAAAAAACATCGAAAGCAAAACAGTGGTGTTTGAAGAACATCGACCGTAAAGCACCGATGGTACCTAAAGAAAACTTTTTTCGAATGATACAGATACTCAACTATTGATTAACGATGAGAATTACTAAAAAAATTTAATCACATATTTTTACTAAATTATTTTGCTGAAATATAAAGCATCGATACCGGGAAAAAAAAAGCACATCGAACTCAAAACATCGAGCGCAAAACATGTGTTTCCAACACATCGACATCGATGTTGCAAAGTTCTTTGGTCGCACCACTATAGTTCCCACCGAAGCAGGAAGTTTGGGTGCGACAGATTGGGCGCCGGCGTTTTGGCGCGAGGTCTTTAAGGCGCAGGAACATTGGGCGAAAAAACATTGGGCGCGAGGACTTTTGGGCGCTCGGAGCATTGGGAGCAAGAACTTTTAAGCGCGACGGCTTTATTAAAACTTTTAATAAAGCCGACTTTATTAAAACTTTTAATATTTAATTAACTCCAAGCCTCATTAAAATGAGTTAAATGAAATATTTCAACCGTTGAAAAAAATACGTCTGCTTTTATTTTCTCAGTTTTTGATTAATACTCGGTAAATTTTAAATTATCACAAAAATGGCGATATTGCAACGTTCTTTTTAAAATGTTTTATTTCAAAAAATGTATTATTTTGTTTTTAAAGCCCAGAAAAGAAAACTGCATTCTTCTTTTAAACTTTGGTATCATTCCTATTGGTTTCTGTCAGCAAAATTGTTCTTATTTTCTCTTTTGTCTCATTTTTATATCATACTTTCAATTTATTATAGTTGCATTATAACTAAAATTGAGTATTCTTTGTGCGATATCAATTTATTACCAAATGATATTTTAATTTTTTTCCACGGGCAAAGCCGTGCGGGTCTCTGCTAATAAAGCTGAAGGTGAGTCTATCCTTCTTTCCTTCTTTCTTTCTGTCTGTCTATCTGTAACACGCGTAGGGTCAAAACCGTTCGGTCGATTTCCATTAAATTTCGCACAAAATTGGTTTGTATTATGGGGGCGTGCACTTCGAAGCTTTTTTTCGAAAATTCTATTTCGTTCTTTTTAAGTTTTCATGTTGTACCGCTCGCCCTTCTAAAAAATAATTTCATTTCGAAACATAAAATTGTCCACCATTACCGAAGAAAACTTATTGGCGGCGCTCAAACACAAGCCCGTTACTCAGAGGGGTTAATTGCCCCCTCCCCCTCCTCCTAACCAGACTTTGGAAAATCAAGATATTTTTATTTAATTGGACGTGGTTTTTTGGTACAATTTTCATGGAGCACACACCCTTTGCCCCCTACCTTACCTGCCAGGAAAAGTGAAACGTTCGCTCTGCCCAAGTCACCCGCGCCCAAAGATTTGGGTGTTCTTACTTCTAGCGCGCCCAAAAAGTCGGGAACCTGAAAAGTCACCTACACCCAAAAGCCTTCGCGCCCAACAATTCGGGGCCCAAAAGACCTCGTGACCGAAAAATCTCTCTCGATCAAAAGTCCCCCCAATCAATATGGGCTCCCATCAATATGGGTGCCCATTAGGGTGGAGCGAAAAAAACGAAGTTTTTATTTTCGAATCATAATAGCGCGGAAAATTTGCGATTGGTGAACACTTACAAAACAAAACAAACATTTTTGAAATCGGATAATATCTATTCCGATCCCGCAACGAGCCTGAAATTTAAAAAAAATGTTCGTTTTCATATATGTTTAGTGATTTATTAAAATTTTTGTTTTTATTTTAATGCTCTTGGACGGAAAAGTTACGATTGGTGAAGCCTTTTGAAATTTTACAAAATATATTGAGATCAAATAATACCCGCCAGAGAATAACAAGCCAGAAAAACCAAAATATTTGAAATATTCAGCTGTTTTAGGGGGGATTAAAAAAATTAAAGAAAAAAAAACCTCGTTTTTTTCCTTCTTTTTTACCCGGTACCATAGCGTAAAGAATTTTAAAAAGAACTACATCAGTTTTTAACATACATTTTTTTCTTGGTTTTTTAGGTATCTTCTGAACATGCAAAACTACCATTCTTTGCAACAATGAAACATTTTTAAATAATAGAAAATTATAAAATATTTTCCAAAATTTCCACAATCCAGTACAAAAACCCACTAAATAAAACACCCACGCGCAAAATAAACGCTAATTTTAATCACTAAACTATAAATAATTTTAATACCTAACTAATTATATCCAATTTCTTAACCGCCTCTTGAAGTCTGTGCCTTCTATAAACTGTTACTTAACCTAAGTCTGACTACCCACAGAATCCTTTAACATTAATTCAATTAAAAACTAATTTTTGTTCAGTCTTTAGCCCATTAATGCCTGAAATTTTTTTTCCAAAGATATTTTGTATACTGTTTACAAACAGTGTTTAATGGACAGGAAAAATAATTTAAAAAATATTATGTAAAAATATTTTTTTTATTAAAGAAAGAAAAATCGTCCCTTAAAAGTTACGATAGACTCCAGAGGGTACATACTTTTTTTACTAAAATTTTTTTCTGCCTACAATATAATATTTAAAAAGACATTTCATAAGAAGAAATAAAATCAGCAATTAACATAAAGTGGGAAGCTGGGAACAACTTTGAAAACTTAGCTTTTTTTATTGAGATTGTGAACGATGTCATTTTTGATAAAGATCATTTTTAAACTGCTACAGAACGCACTTTTTAATAGTTATGTGCTGCAATCTGTTAATAACGAATTGAAACAATGCCAATGTACTAATTGAACATTATTATTTGGTTGAAATGTTCATTTTAGGGAAATTCAGACCCTTTTTTGGACCGTCCCTAAAAAGGGACGCTAGGCATTAATGGGTTAAAATTAAACCTAGGTAGGTTAAGTAGTGTATAGAATGAGACTGCAAAAGGCAATTAAAAATTAAGAAACTAACGTATAATGAGGTACGTATTAAAATAGTTTATCGTTTAGAGATAAAAAATATTGTTTATTTTATGAGTGTTTTGTTCAGTGGATTTTTGTACTGAAAAAGTTGGACAAATTTAATTAATAGGTATGGGTAAGAAGCTGTGCGTAAATATTATGTACTCAATGGCGGTTTTGTTTTTTATTTAAACATAACTTTGTGTATGAAAAATTAGAAATCAACAAAATCTAAAATTTGTTTTGTCTTCTAGACTAATAAATTCATTATATTTATGGCTTTCACATCAAATGTGTTCCAAAATCATCACCGAGATGCTCTCTACAGTAACATTTTAAGCACAAGTTTTTCTTCAATCTTGTTTCAAATGTTCAGTTTTCATGATAACATGTTTTAATATTTTTTGCATAAAGCCAATGGGGGTCTCTGGGGCAGGCTTTCCCCGCAGTGCCATCTCCCTGTCAAATGCTTTCCAATCCTTAAGTTTTGTAACACCTTGCCCCACTTTGCTTGGGACTGTGTTACTGTAGGAACCAACATAACCTTAAAGCAAACTTAAAGCAACTAAAGAGCAAAAACATAATAGCTAACATTTACATAATTTTTTTTTACCCATGCCTATTAATTAAATTTGTTGAACTTTTTCAGTAGAAAGATCCACTGAAAAAAATTCTCACTCAGAAGATGAACAATATTTTTTATCTCTAAACGATAAACTATTTTAATACCTACCTCATTAAATGTTAGTTTCTTAATTTTTAATTGCCTTTTGCAGTCTCATTCTATACACAACTTAACCTAACTAGGTTTAATTTTAAAGACCGAACAAAAATTAGTTTTTAATTAAACTAATGTTAAAGGATTCTGTATGTAGTCAGTCAGGTTAGGTAACAGTTTCTATTATTTGAAAATATTTCATTGTTGTAAAGAAAGGTAGTGTTGTATGTTTAGAAGATACCCAAAAAATCTAGAAAACGATTAATGTTTAAGAGTAATATAGTGCTTTTTAAAATTCTTTACGCTATGATCCCGAGTAAAAAAGAAGAAAAAAAATGAGAACAGTTTTTAAAACTTTTTTTAAACCCCCCCCCCCCAACCCCCAAAGAAGCTGAAAATATCCTATTTTTAGGTTTTTCTGG
Organism: Uloborus plumipes; assembly: GCA_038373865.1. Classification (NCBI taxonomy): domain Eukaryota; kingdom Metazoa; phylum Arthropoda; class Arachnida; order Araneae; family Uloboridae; genus Uloborus; species Uloborus plumipes. Next base: position 28,725 of record JAXGGA010013883.1, read on the forward strand.
CTTGTTCCTGGATCAGAAGGTATTATTCGATCTCAATATATTTTTTAAAATTTCAGAAGGTTTCACCAATTGTAACTTTTCCGTCCAAGAGCATTAAAATAAAACATTGAAAAAAAACATTAAAAATCGCTAAAAACACATGAAAATTTTCATTTTTTCAACATTTCAGGCTCTTTGCGGGATCGGAAGATATTATCCGATTTCAAAATTTTTTGTTTTGTTTTGTAAGTGTTCACCAATTTCAACTTTTCCGCACTATAACGATTCGAAAATAAAAACTTTGTTTTTTTTCTCCACCCTAGTGCCCATAGGTCTGCAGGCTCATGCGCCCAAGAGCAGTTGCGCCCAAAAGCCCCGGCGCCTAAAAGCCCTCCGCGCCCAAAAGTCCCGGCGCCCAAATGGCCTCGCGCCCAAAAGTTCCGGCACCCAAAAGGCCTCGCGCCCAAAAGTCCCGGCACCCAAAAGACCTCGCGCCCAAAAACTGGGCACCCAATGTTCCCGGCGCCCAATGCTCTTGCGCCCAAAAAACCTCGCGCCAAATCGTCCGCGCCAAAAAGCCGGCACCCAATCTGCCTCGCCAAAACTTCCTAGACCGAGTTCCTACAGATCTTCAATTCTACCTAATATGAGTGAGCTTTTTTTTCCTCCTCACATTAGAGACTTGTATGCAAAACTGTTGATTAAGACAAGAATAAACTATTAATGTATGGTTAATTAAACAATGCACATAGAATATCGCATTGTCATCGAGTCAGACATTTCATACCAAATTTCATCCGATCATACGAAATTGGTGAAAATTAAATTGTATGATTTCGCCCGAATAGATAAACACCAAACCAAGTAAATAAAAACATGGTCAAATTGGTTTTGGTTTATATCTATATATACGTGATTGGCAGGCTTTTTAAGGGCCCGCTTACATACGCATTTGCATGTCCTTAAAACCATCGAATACTAACCATTAAATGAATTGTTACTATAGGTTTCTCGTGATTTTTTTTTTTTTTTTTTTTGAAAATCGAGTTAAACAGTAGAAATATGCGTTTTATTTAACAACAAGAAGTTTTGTCAAGAACTAAACGACCCTACTTTCCCGTACATCGACATCGGCATTCTCGCATCTGATCATTATTCTCTTGATTATCTGAGACTTAAAATTATGTCAAACATACTTTTATAGCACTTAGAGCTGATTTCGAAAAGCAAAATATACCCCTTTCATCAGATGAAATAGACACGTAAAAAGTAATTAACGAATAAATAAAGTTTTGTCGCACCTTTTAAAGAGTGTAATTGTTACAGTTCCTCCGTAGAAAAAATCCTCCATCGTTTTCAAAAAAAAAAAATAATAATAATAATAATAATAATAATAATAATAAAATAAATAAATAAATAAATAAAAGTACAAAGAGCATCAAAACACATTTTATCAAAGAAAGAAAAAAAAAAGAAAAAAAAAAAGCTCGTCCGTTAATAAAATGTCACGAATTTCACTTTTAATCTGTTGCCAGTTGTTAAATATAAATAAAGAATAAAATGTTCTCGTGAATGAAAAATTTTTGTTACAAAAAAAACATCGTCTGCCAAAAAGAAAAAAAAAATAATAATCTATATCTATAAAAATGAGTGTATGTATATATATATATACTTGGTTCTCTATACAAATCCACAGTTTGCGTCAGATTTTCATCAAACTTGACACAGAGGTTCCTTGATGCCCTAGAATTCTCATAGGCGGGGTCTTGAAATTTTAAAAAATCTAAAAAGCTCAAATTTAAATTTTTTGTCAAAAAAATGACCCTTTTATAGGAATCTAGCCTATTTATATTGTAATCGAGATAGGCCTTTTAGTATTCAAATTGATGAAATTTAAGATTTTTAAATATTAGTATTTTCCAACAATGATTACGATTAAAGTAATGAATTTTCAATTTAAGGCTCACCTATTTCCTTTTAGCATTGAAATAAGTAAAAAACAATCATAATTCATGTGGACTTTATAAAAAGAACCACGGATTTGAATTTCAAATTTGCAATGCGACAACAGTTGCGTCTGTAATGGAGATAAGCCTTCAGAACGAGAAACAGATTTATTTCAGACAGATTTATTAGATTGAGTTATAATAATTTTTACTTTGTAGGTGGGAACAGTTAATAGAGAAAAGTTAATATTTTGAATTTGGCGGGTGAATTTGATGCAATTTTTTCACTTCCATGTGCATATATTTCATGCCAGTGGACGCGGCAAAGCACAGACAACATTTCTCTTTAATTTTCACCTTTTGATAAGACTATTTTTCTGTAAACGTTTAACTTTCTGTAATATTTTAGTTTTTTTCAAAGTTTGTACCTAAGAGACTGATTGATGCAAATTATTTTATACCCATATGAATAGAACTCTTTCAAACTTATTTTCCCTGAATGCTATGTTGTATTAATAAGCACCCGGGCAACGCCGGGTATTAAGCTAGTAATAAATAAAATAAAACAAATTTATAAATAAACGAAAAATCGTCTGCACAGTCAGTAATTTTTTTTCTGAGCCTGCATTTCCGCCATGTTTGCGGAGTCGGAGTCGGAATCAGAGTCCTCACAGAAGATTACTCAGAAAAGTACGTTACAAACATTATTTATCAAAACCATTTTCTTACAAAGTTAGTTTGAAGGAAATCCGACTTTAAGTTCAGGATCAACATTCAACTTAAATTCCCCGTAGACGCTAATGTTAATTTTTTTTTCTGAACGGTTCAATATTGAACGAAAAATGGTTCAAGTCAAAAAGCGAAATATGGGAATGTATGGGAAAGCCTCTCCGAGATCTTTCAAACAAAAAAAAAAGTTATTCCATTCGGACGGTTCACTCAAAAGTTATTAGGTGGGGAAAGGTTGCTTGAACGGTTCAATGTTGAACGAAAAAGTGTTCAAATTGAAAATTTAAATACGGTAATGAAGTATCCTTGCTGAGATCCTTCGAACAAAAAAAAGTTTATTTAAATCGGACTGTTCACTCAAAAGATATTACGGGTGACAGCTTGATTGAGCGGTTCAATGTTGAACGAAAAATTGTTCAAATCGAAAATGTAGATACGGGAATGAAGTATCCTTGAAAAGATCTTTCGAACAAAAAAAAGTTTGTTCAAATCGGATTGTTCACTCAAAAGTTAGCATCGCGGGACCGGTTGTTTGAACGGTTCAAAGTTGAACCAAAAATTGTCCAAATCGAAAAATCAAATATGGAAATGAGCTGCACTCGCTGAGATCTTTCGAACAAAAAAAAAATTATTCCATTCGGACGGTTCACTCAAAAGTTATTAGGTGGAGAAAGGTTGCTTAAACGGTTCAATGTTGAACCAAAAGTGTTCAAATTGAAAATTTAAATACGGTAATAAAGTATCCTTGCCGAGATGCTTCAAACAAAAAAAAGTTTGTTTAAATCGGACTGTTCATTCAAGAGTTATTAGGGGTGACAGTTTGATTGAGCGGTTCAATGTTGAACGAAAAATTTTTCAAATCGGAAATGTAAATACGGGAATGAAGTACCCTTGAAAAGTTCTTTCCAACAAAAAAAAGTTTGTTCAAATCGGACTGTTCATTAAAAAGTTACTATCGCGGGACCGGTTTTTTGAACGGCTCAAAGTTGAACCAAAAATTGTTCAAATCAAAAAATCAAATATGGGAATGAGCTGTACTCGCCGAGATCTTTCCAACAAAAAAAAAGTTTGTCCAAATCGGAATATTCATTCAAAAGTTATTAGGGGGGGACAGACAGACCGACCGACCGACCGACACACAAATTCCCCATTTCAATACCCTACTTTCAAATTTTTAATTTTTCGATATTCATTTTACCTTTTTATTTTTTTAACTTGGCGATATTTTTTGGACTTGGCGATATTTTTTTAACTTGGCGATATTTTTTGGACTTGGCGATATTTTTTAGATGCATTAAGCTACTTTTAATACTTTTTTCGTCTTTCTTTTATTTTTAACGGGAAAGTAGGCTAAAAACGAAGAGAAAGAGGCTACTTTAGCAAACTTATGAAAGTAATTAAAACTGTCAATATGTACACAATGAAAAATTATGGTGTAAATCAAAAATAAGCCCCATTTGTTTAAAAGTGCTGAAGGTGAAATTCAATATCAGTTTTACACATGTTCCAAGTGATGATAATTCCCTAATATGACATAGAGAAAGTTCTACATCATTCGCTGTTTCTTTCTTTTTTCCCCACCAAAAATAAATATCTGCTTGAAAATAATAGCCATTAATGAACTCAAGTAGTTTTGTTCAACAAAATGTTTTACTTAATTGGTCTGAAAACAAACTAATTGTTACCATTTGCAAGAAAAAAATAAAGTCGTATTTTGCATTCGGACAATCAGGAAATTCTTTCTGGATTTATTGTTCACTCACTTTATTACAGTGGCGTATATAGGTTTTTATTTTGGAGGGACCCGTATAACCAAGCCTAACCCCCCCCCCCCCCCGCCACTTTCTTTCTCTTTTTTTTTTTGCTATTACTGTAAAACAGAAATTTTCAAATTGAATTAAAATATTGTAATTTTTGGAAAAGATAGGAAATCAGGGAGTTTTAGATTCCCGCCGAAACTTTTTTAAAAGTTGAAATTATTTCAGGCTATCTTTGACGGACGTTGGAGGATCGGTAATACTCTGGGAAACTTACTGAAACTTAAGTTCTAAATACGCAATTTCAGGCTATCTTTGGTGACGTTAAAGGAATTGTGAAGACTCGGGGTATATCCACGGCCTCCTTAACTCCAGGCCCGCTGACAGAAGCGAGACTAGCTGTATGAGTCATCACGGAGAGGGAATGAGAAAGGTAGAAAATTCACGGCGAAGCGAGATTCGACCATTGGACTCCATGCTAGTCGTTTCGCTGTGTGAACGTGTTTGTTTGTAATTGTGTTTATGATTAATTATTAGGTAATTAGCAGTCATCTATAAGTTTTCTGAAGTCAACGATGCTTCTGGACACACAAATAAAGAAAGGTAAGCTGTGAAATGCTACTTTTTTTTCC
>JAXGGA010013884.1:0-33764 GCA_038373865.1 Uloborus plumipes
CGTAGATGGCATTAAAACAAAATTTTAAACAACATTAAAATCAAATCCTTATTCCTCTCTAAGGGCCCTGCTCCACATCAGCGGAAAACGCGACCGAAACCGAAGGCAGAAACCGAAAATCCAGGTACTTTCCATAGGAACACTATTTAATCCGTTTTACGTTTCTGCTTTACGCTAGCGTTTTCTGCTGATGTGGAGCAGGGCCCTAACTATTTTCTTGTGCAATGAGTTTTATATTTAAACTAGCTAACTACTCAGCGTTGCCCGGGTGCTTATTAATACAACGTAGCTAATTATATTTGTTTATAAGTTATTTTATGCAAAATTGAAATAGGTGAGCCTTAAATTGATAATTCATTGTTAATCGTAATCTTTCGTGGAAATTACTCATATTTAAATGCGTTAAATTTCATCAATTTGTATGCTTAAAATTACTCTATGTATTCAAAATTGAAGGAAATGTCCATTTTGAGACAAAAAAAATTTGAATTTTGAGCTTTTTGGATTTGTTTTTTTTTTTTTTTTAATTTCAAAACAGCCTATGGGAATTCTAGTGCATCAAGGAGCTTCTGTGCCAAGTTTGATGAAAATCCGACGAAAACTGCGCGTTTGTATACGGAACAAACAAGCAATCATACATTCATTTTTAATACGCTTTTGGGTCATTTTCAAAATTTGCTTACATTTGCTGTCCGGGGGTTAAAAAGACGATTTTGAAGCATAACTTATATTTTAAATTCAATGCGAATAATTATTTTCTGCAAGAAATACCCTCAAAAAAATTCTATCACTCAACAAATTATTAAAATTTATTTATTTATTTTTATATAAGTCTTTAAAAATGAGAATCAAGGCAAAAACGCTTGTCCATTTCCAATTTTCGCAAGTTCAACTATTATTTTCCTATACTTAATGGTCAAAAAAAGTAAATGCGACATATTATTTTTATATATTGACTATTAGTATATGGTATTCATGATAAATATTGACAATAGTAATTTCATTTCAATAAGAAATGTATGAATATATTTTGTCCGGAAGTTCTTGTCAAGTCCGTTACCCTAAGATTATTTTAGCTAAAAAAGGTATTTATTGAAGTCAAAAGATGGTAACACGTATTCAGTTAACTTAACAAATTACTGACGTAACTATTTTGTATCATTTTGTTTCCCTAAATCGAAAAGTATTGCTGTGGCGTTTCGCACAAAATTTTTTCCAGGTGCGTATTTTTATTCTTTGTCAAGTCCGTTACCAAAGATTTTAGTATTAATTTTTACTTTTTCTAAACTTTTACCCCTAAATATTGTTCCTTATACAACTCTAAGAAAATGCATATTGTAGTTCAATTTTTAAATTCGACAACCTAGCCATAATTTGACATTTTGGTTGAAATGTCAAGTCCGTTACTGGTCAAATCCGTTACCAAATGTCAAATTCGTTACCATAGAGTTTTTGATCAATATTTCAATCATCACAAACATCGTTTTAAGCTTCAGGGCGCAAATAATTTCAAATGAAGTTGGTTCTAGGCTCTATGATATAGTTTAAAAGTGAGATTTCATATTGATTTTGTATGGTAATGGACGACAATTTTCCTTGCAACTTACAGTTTTACAACAGCATTTGAATACTAAATTATTCATCAAAGTGTACAACCAGTTACTTTTTTACACACCTACAATATGTGACTAAACATCTGTTAGTGTTTCTAAAAGAAAATAGCAAGTTAAAAAAATTACTTAAAAATTTTGAAATGTAAGCATATGGTGAAAATGACCCTTTTATTAGTTTCACGTGTGGGTTTGTTTGTCAGTATATAGGGAACTTTGAATAAAAGATAAAATTCCCGTTCTTTACAAATATAAAAGTAATATATTTAATACTAGTGTTAATACTAAAGGCAAACTATAATACTATTACATGTTGATATAATTTAATGCTATTATTAATACTAACCCTCGTGGATCCCTCCCATTTCAGTTACACTCAAGACCCTTGGGGTCATAAACGACCCCAATGCTTCCTTTAATTAATTTATTATGATTATTGAATGTTACATGCATTATTTAAGTTCACACACTTCTTTAATGCTAAAAAAATAAAAATAAAAAGACACAATCAAAGTAAAATTTAGCTTATGAATTAAAATTAAAATTTTAGAGCAAAACTTACAATAACTGTAGATTTATTTACAACTGTTACAGACCTGAAAAAACATGATTTTTTGCAAGTGAATTTCAAACACTTATGATATTTTTCGATGCATTTTCTGTCCAGTTCTCTTAGACAAAAGTTGCAACGACCTCATTTTTTTTTGGCATTCTGTGGAAGTGACCCCAAGGGTCTTGTGTGCAAAAAATGCAATTCGGGAAGAATAAAACATAATAATAGCATTATTTTGAATAGAAAACTAGAAGAATAAAAGCCACAAAATGCCATTAAAAAACAAATGGTTGATTAACAAGATATATTAAACAGAAATTGCATTGGGGTCACATATGACCCCAAGGAACCCACGAGGGCTAAAGGTTAAACTATATTACATGTTGATGTATTATAAGGGGCATGTAAACTTATAATACGACATGGTTTAAAGCTTTATAGCTTGATTAACTCTAAAAGCGTATTTTTTAGTTTTTTAAACTAGAATTTAATTATTATATATTTATAGGTATAATTTAGGGTATTTATATGCAATTCACATTTTATTCACAACTAGCTGCCAGAGCAGCTAGATTAGCTTCCTGCGGCATGTTGATGCATAACGTCCCCCTCTCTAACTTTTACCTCATTCTGATGTTATATTATTTGATATAATTTAATGTTCATTCGATTTCAAGATATACCACGCACGTGGCAGCGGCGTTGCACAGGCACTTCGTTCCTTGAAAGTAGTGAGGAAAATTTCAAAAAAAATACTCCCCGCCAAGGCGACTCGCTAACAGGCGCTTCACGCCTTTACTTTTTTCCTATATAAAAAAATCATTCGAATTATTGAGATGCTTCGCGCCTTCAAGATGATAAGGAAAGTTTGAGTAAGTTCAGCTCGCTCAAAGGAAAAAAAAGCAGACATAGATACTCCGTTTTTAATATAAGTAGATGGATTTTCAAAAATGAATGTTTCAAAATATTACAAGTAGCTAGCGATAAAAATACTACGTAAGTGGCGCGCTTATGAGTTTCGTGTTTGATTTAGTTAAGCCTTCATTCAAAATTCTCATTATCATTGTTTTTAATGTTTTATAGCAACCACGTTTTGCAACAATGGATTTCATATTTAATCATTTATTAGGCTTAATCGCTTTAAATTTGACTACTAATTAATTGATATCTTCGCTAATTAAAATCGTATAATTATATAAATTGAAACTAATGAAGCCTGAAAAATTACCTATCTATATCGGTACCTGGTTCGACTTTCAGTTCATTGGCGTTCAGGAGAAAGAAACGTGACATAGATAGAAAGTAAGATAGAAAGATACTCAGTTTTTAATATAAGTAGATTATTTTTTTTCTGAAGAACACAAGAACACATATAGTCAAGTGAAGGAATGGGACCTGAAGGAAATTGACAGTAAAAATTGAACCAGAGATCATTTTCATTAATTAAGCTAAAAATATATCGCAAGCATAATGATCCTCCGTTCAAGCTGTTTACCGCATCTGTTTGGCTTTGTAATAAGTTTTCAGCCATATTTATGTTTTAATTATCTTTCTTTCCTTCATTTCGCATTCTTGTTGCTGTAATGAATTTCCTTAATTTCCTCAGGTTTTTTAATTTGACTTTCTTTCATCTTTAAAATTAATGATGCATAAATATAGTATACCGGATTTCTGAGAGAAAATTAGTACCCAATCAGTTTCAGAAGAGAATTTCGTATTATAAATAGATTATTTTAGAAAGAAAATTAATATGGGGGAAATATGCTCCAAACTTTCTTTCAGAGATTTATAAATAAATCTTATTGGAATATAAAATTTGTAATTACAAATGTCAAAATATGTTTATAAGTTAGATAAATATATATTTACGTACTTTAAGTTATAAGTGAAAAGATTCCGGTGGTAGTTTTTTCAACTTTTTTTTTCTTTTCATTCTTTTCTTCTTTTAAATTTAGATCCAGTCAGGACCAGGAGTGCGGAGTTGGAGGAAAAACGATTCGCTCAAGCCCTTATAATTCCAAGAAATTTGCAACCTTCAACTCCGAATCTAACTCCTTTATCCCAAAATTAGTCCGATCTTTATTCGGAAGATCTGACAGAGTAGCGGACCAAGACAGAAAACATCGGACTCCGATTCTGGAAACTTTGCAAACTCTAACGTCGATTACGACTCCGACTCGTTTAACCCAAAACCAGTCTGACCTTGACTGGTCCGTTACTCTAGCAGAGTTGCTGACTTAGAGAAAAAATGTTTGACTCAAAAACCGATTCCGAGATTTTTACCCGATTACGACTTTGACTCCTTGCCCGATAATCAGTCCAACTCAGACTTCGCAGCACTGTCAGAGTTGCTGACTCAGAGGGAAATTGGCAGACTCCGGATTCTTTAACCCTTCAACTCCGACAAATGCTCCCGAAGATCGACCAACTTCAACTCCAAGAATGCGAATATTCAGGTCTGGTAAGAACATACTTGCAAACATTACCTTCTTAAATGCTCATATAATTACAGGTTTTTCACTTTATAGATTTAAACTTAATTGAATTGCATACATAAGAACGCACGTGGTAAACATTAAAATATGAAAGCAATTAAGAGCAAGAATCTGAGAAACTGTCACGCCTAGCACTATGAGGTGATTCATGACCTCTCAGATTTTCTCCCAAAAATTACCAAATGTTTATCATCTTATTGAAAGACCAAATCCAGAATAATTTGCTCTAAAGTTGAGTTGTTTAGATTTTATGGACCCCTAAAGTTGAAGGTGCGGCATCAAAAATTAAGCGGATTTTCAAGACATGGAAGTTGCTGTGAGTCAAAACTCTTATCATGAACTGTTGAACTCCAATTTTCTTGTTGTATATGGAATATAGAAGGTTGAAACTTTACAAAATGAATGTTAAATTTGTGGTAAGTTGCTGCCGTAAGGTCAGTAAAGGCCCTCAAAATAAGGCATTTTTGACGTTTTTTAGCGTTTTTGAGGGCCAAAAACAGCTTGTACATTTCAGTTGGCACGGCAAAAGTAGTGTCGTTTGAAAGACCAGTGTAAGCACTTTAAATCAATGTATAAATAACCGAGGAAAGTTCAACGTGCTTTTAGTTGCGTAAGGCCGAAATATGAAAAATGTCATATTTTACCGATATTCAAACGGTCATAACTTCATCTGCCAACAACATATTGAAATATTTTTTTTGCCAATGTCATGCTCTATTCTTTGTCTTAACAGAACAGTTGAGTCCTTTGAGGCGAAATGTGAAAATCGTTTTTACAAAAAATGCACAGGAAAAAATACATTTTTTGTAAAAAAAAAATTTCTCATTTCGCCTCAAAGGACTCAACTGTTCTGTTAAGACAAAGAATAGAGTATGACATTGGCAAAAAAAATATTTCAATATGTTGTTGGCAGAGGAAGTTATGACCGTTTGAATATCGGTACAATATGACATTTTTCATATTTCGGCCTTACGCAACTAAAAGCACGTTGAACTTTCCGTGGTTATTTATACATTGTTTTAAAGTGCTTACACTGGTCTTTCAAACGACACTACTTTTGCCGTGCCAACTGAAATGTACAAGCTGTTTTTGGCCCTCAAAAACGCTAAAAAACGTCAAAAATGCCTTGTTTTGAGGGCCTTTACTGACCTTACGGCAGCAACTAACCACAAATTTAACATTCATTTTGTAAAGTTTCAACCTTCTATATTCCATATACAACAAGAAAATTGGAGTTCAACAGTTCATGGTAAGAGTTTTGGCTCACAGCAACTTCCATGTCTTGAAAATCCGCTTAATTTTTGATGCCGCACCTTCAACTTTAGGGGTCCATAAAAACTAAACAACTCAACTTTAGAGAAAACATTCTGGATTTGGTCTTTCAATAAGATAATAAACATTTGGTAATTTTTGGCAGAAAATCTGAGAAAATCATGAATCACAAGCGTGACACTCTCTCAGATTCTTGCTCTTAAAACCAGTTAAGAAAAGGAACAGCACTTTAAGTCCCTTTTAAGTGTACACAAATTTAAGAATTGTTTGCGACTGTTTTTGTCAAAGTCAGCATTAGCAAATAAAAAAGTGTACCTCAACATTCGAAAACAACGCAGCAATTTACTGGAGAATATTTTCAAAAATTAATAAAAAATGGTGTACAATGTTTCTTTTTTTTGGCTATCACACATGTGTTTTTTCCTTTATTTTTTTACATAATAATTTTTTTGCTGTTTTTTTAACTGTATTTCTATGTATCTCCAAATTACTTTCTTTTAATTTGTTTTTATATGAGAGCCCTTTGCAAACTGTTTTGGCGCAGTAGCAAATAAAAAAGTTTGAGATTCAAACTAGAACGCACCACTAGAGCGACGGTAGTAAAAGTTTTCTAAGACTCAGAACACATGAACGAAGCAGGACTGATTAATGGACAAACAGTATTCAACATAATCCGCATGACTGAAACACTAGAATATGCATAACATTTCATCACGTAATATTACAGTGAATAATTAGTTGTGGAAATTATAGAGGACTCCTCTAGTGAATATAGATGCCACTCATATCGAGCTCCAGAGAAGAAAATGATTTCTAATTCCGATGAAGTCCTATGTGTTATCGACCTCTTTTTAAAATGCGTACATTAACTAAGAGATATTTTGCACATTACTTTCACATTTTCACGCAACCAAATCTCCCGCAATTTTTTCCCGTAATTCTACCTGCGTATAAATGTATCTCTCTCTCTCTTTATTTTTAATACGCTTTTATTAGTTTCCCATGTAGGTTTGTTTGTATGTAGTATGTATGTAACTCTGAATAAAAGAAAAAATTCACGTTCTTTACGAACATAAAAGTTTGAATACTAAAGTTGTTTGTGTGTATGTAACTCTGAATAAAAGATAAAATTCACGTTCTTTACAGAGCACTTATAATACACACCACATACCAATACATGCACTTACATCATCACATGTAATAAAATTTAGCCTTTAGTATTTATAATAGTATTAAATAGATTACTTTGGTATTTGCAAAGAACGTGAATTTTATCTTTTATTCAGAGTTACATACACACAAACAACTGAAACACTTGTAATACATCAACGTGTAATATAGTTTAGCCTTAAGTATTCAAACTTTTATGTTTGTTCAAACATAAAAGTTTGAATACTGAAGACTAAATTATATTACACGTTGATGTATTATACGTGTTTCAGTTGTTTGTGTGTATGTAACTCTGAATAAAAGATAAAAATCACTTTCTTTGCAAATAGAAAAGGGCCATTCCATGAAAAGTGAAACCAATTGGTCAAAAATTCATATTGAAGTTATGTTGCTATGTTATACATCATTTTAAAGCTTAAGATGTATATTTTAAGAATCCTGCATTGGTTTTTTGGTGAGAGTTAGAATAATACTTGTTTTCTTAGTTGGAAGTATGATATTCACGAACTTGTAAAAATCAGAAAAAAGAACACATTTTCAAATGCATATTTCCCATCGAAAAATAAGAACAAAAATAACTACTTGTAGCACAATTTTAACTACTAAGACGGTACTATAATAATATGCATTCATTAATTTCTTTTGAATTGATCTAAATGGTGTAATTGAAGTTTGAAAAAAAGAAGTTTGATGTTACGTCTGTAACAAAAAAGAAGCAAAAGTTGTCATTACATCCTAAAAAATCAAAATAAAAAAAAACCCTTAATGGTCCTTTTGGCAAATTCTTAGAGCAATTGCCCACCATAGTTAAAAATATTGCAACTGATTTAGTTTTTAAATTAATGCTGTTACAGACGTAACATTTCGGACACAACAAATGGCTCTATGTTACGTCCGTAGCAAAAGTAAATTTCCAATTAAATAGGTAAAAAGCACAGGATGAGCAATACATGTATATAGCATAATATGGTACGAGTACTAAAGTTTCTGGTATTCTGATTTTGAAATTTTTAATTATGTCGGCATGTAATTGAAATTTATTTCTTAAGATTAATAAAATACACATATGGTATAACTGATTATAATTTATACCTCAACTGGCATTTTTTTGCTACGTTACATGGAAAGGGAGCTGTGGATGGAGTTGGGGGTATGGTCAGGCACCAGGTGTGGCAGAGAGTAAGATCTAGAACAGCATTTGTCAACGACGCTCTTTCCTTTTTTTAGTGTGCAAACTCCATTGCAGAAAAAGTTAAAATTATTTATATGCCCCAGGAAAATGTTTTAAAAGCTGATGCCAAAATTGGAAGAACGGTGGGCTAACATCGCGAATTTTCCAAAAGTCCGCGAAATGCATTGTTTTCGAACAGAATACGAAAATGCCGTTCGAATTTCGAGAACGTCGGACGAAAAAGGACACATTTTTTCATTCAAAAAAAATTATCAAAATTGACCAACTGTCACCAAGAAGGTCAAATTTTAGTTTGGTACTAGTATTCTGCTATATCATTCAACATTTTCAAATTTTTAAGTTCTCCTAAGACCAATCACTGATTCCAGGGAGGAATTTACTTTTTCCGATTTTTTTATGTAGCAGCCCCATTATGCATTAATTTTAAGAATACAAATAAATAAATTTGTGTGAAGGCCCTTCTAAACTTTTTTGTGTCAATCTTTCTTGGAAATAATTGTCTTAAGATGCATTAATTCATTGTTACATATTGACATATTGGCATATGCTCTCAACTCCCCCAGACTTACCCAAATTTTCTAAAACTGTTACAGTATAACTTAAAATATTCAAATAATGTATTAATTAATGCTACTGTATTGCTTTAGCACAAAAATCTTTGTTTATTCCTGTTTTAAAATACTGTTTTCTACTTTCAAATCAGATATGTTACGTCTGTAACACCACTTTGTTTCGTCCGTAACAAGTTTATGAATTTTTTTCACAAATTCGGCAGTCAAAATCCACAAAATCTTTATGGTTTTAGAAAGCTTGAAGTCTCTAAAATACGTATTAGAAAAAAAAAGTTTAAAATTTCCGTATAATTCAGAGGAATATTGTAAGCTGTATGACATAGTCGAGTTTTTGCTGGTTTGTGAATTACGTCTGTAACAGGCAGTTTTTAATTTCTGTATTTTTTTGTAATTAAGCAATCTGCACGCAAATTTAATGTAGCATAAACATCATCAAGTTACACTACAGGAAAAAAAAATTGAAGACTTTCATCAGCCCAAACCAGAATTATTAGTGTTCAAAGTCTGCGATTGTTGCGTCTGTAACGATGGAATTGCCCAAAAGTAATCTATTTAGTACTATTATATATACCAAAGGCTAAACTTTTTTACATGTGTTTATGTATTATAAGTGCACGTAAACTTAGAGGTTAAACAATAGTTTTGTTTGATTAACTCTAGGCCCTTTTAGAGTAATCAAACTTACCTCTTTTTAGTTTAAACAACTCTAAAAGCGTATTTTTATTTTTTTCAAACTATGATTTATATTATTCTATCTGTCCTTTTGATAATTTTGCGTAGATTTTGTTTCAAAAAGTGTTGACATTAAGTCAACACTTTTTGAAACATGTGTTCTAAGATCGTCTTCCGTTGAAATGTATAATATGAAAAATTCTGTCAATGATAAATTATATTCATTTAAAAATATTTTCTACAGATTTAAACATTTTTTTTATTTGGTTCTATAGCAAAAAGTTTCTTTTCACAACTTTAATACATTTCTACACGTAAACCTTTCGTAATTCTAGAAAGAGTTTAAAGATTTTCAACTCCCCGTACGGCACTATAGAGTAGCCTCAAAACCGTGAGGAACCGAAAGGTTTTTTTTCTTTCTTTTCTCCATCTTCAGTTTTCAATGTTGATGCCCCATACTATTAGCTAGTTATGCACGAATGGGGGGTGGGGGGAGGTGAGAATTTAGAAAACAAAAAATTAAACAAAGAAAGAATCATGTATAAATTTTAAATAGTTTACTTATGATAAATTTTCTTTACATGTGCAAGACTTTACAAACAACTTGTGTTTTATTTCTGACAGATTATAAGATAAATTTAAGTGTGCATGTGGCATCGACCTAGTACAGAAACTATTTTTTTCTTTTGTGCCGACCCTTCAGGAACATTCTCATATTAGTTAATTATACGTTAATAATATGCGTATAACGAAACCAAATAAGTAAAGCGTGTTAAAATAGAAAAACAATCGAAGTTTTTTTAATGTGCTTTTGTTTGACAAGAATTATATCATTTAATCTTTAAAAACTAAAAGAAATGTGAGCCACCTCAAAGTTTTCAGTTAATTTAATTTAAGGAAAAAACTAGAAGGCATAGGGCTACCCTTCTGCAAACGTTTAAAATGAATCACTTTTTTATTGGACACACTATACGTAATATACGTAGTTGATGCAATTTTTTTTTATTACTTCCAGTTTTTATATGAACTTCCCCAGTATAAGAATTTACTTTAGGCTTTTTGAGAACATATTTAAAATATTACAATTTAAAATCAACCACCAACAAGAATAAATTTGTAAAAGAGAAATCTTTAAGAGAAAACTAACTCAGTAAAGTGTAAAAGATTTTAGCACGGAAACAAATGTTTCATGTCGGATCTTTTAAGATATTTCTAAAACAGTGTAAGTCCCAAAGGTCTATTTTGATCGTGTGTAATGAGAATTTCCCTTTCAGAAATAAAAGCTGTTTAGGTTTAACTGCTAATAAAAAAAAGTTGGATTTTACGTTTAAATGTTGTTTGAGCTGGAAGATTTTTTAAAATTCTATTTAGCTTTACGTTTTATAAATAATAAAAATATGCACTAAAAGCATGATCTCTTGGGATAATTTTGAGGAACATTTTTTGACTAAGGAAGCATTTTATGGAAACATTTCTTGTATGTTTGATTTCAAAATAGCTATGAATAAAACATAGTTGTTCTTATTTCTTTAGCCGATGTGTTTTTGCTCTCCGAGGAAGTTGTTGTTTTTGTTCCTTTTTTCACCTACTTTCTTGTAAAAGTAAGACAATGAAAAGCAAAAAAAAAGCATGAAAAGTGGCTTAATGCATTGCAAAAATATATCTCACAAAAAAGGAAAATAAAGCAATTAAAAAAAATCTGGCATGGACCCCACACTACTTCCGTTTACGTGTAAATTTCTTAGTAGTTGCCTAAAGTGTTAAAAAGAGTGCTCGGAGTGAGCAAGGTAACAATTCAAATATTTACATTCCTAATCTGCCACGAAACAATGCAAAAAATGTTTTACAATGGTTAATTTTCTAAATATTGCCGATTTTAACATCATTAAGTGAATTTTTCGCAAAATCTCGCCAATAGCGCCAAGTTGAACCCAAATTCAAAAAGGGTTTTTGTTCGCCAAATTTGTCGCCAACTTGGTGACATGTTGCCAAGTTGGAGTCAAACAATTGGCGATCAAAAGCTTGGCGAGATATCGCCAAGTGGTCGCGCCAATTCATATCACTTGAGTCTGCGTTGAAATTAATACTGATTTACCCCAAAAAAGGAGTAAAACACCCCCTTGGGAACATTCGAATGCAACCACAAGGGGAAGTGCACAACTAGACCATCCTCAGAGCCTACATAACAAACTAGAAGCTTCTACGGCATATAGTTTTTGAGTTATGCGACACACACACATACATACATACGCACATACGTACATACAGATGTCACGAGAAAACTCGTCGTAATTAACTTGGAGGTGGATGAAAAGGAATTTTTCGGCTGCTTATATGTTGTTAGGTACATGTGCATGTATTGTAAGGTCGAAAAAACTACTGAACATTCATTCGGGAGTGAGCAAAATCAAAATTTAAACCCAAATTTGAGTGATTTTTTTTTCTTTTTTTCGCGATCACAATTCTTCCTTAAAAGGAAGTAAAAATCAGAAAATTTAAAATAAGAAAGAACGATTTTGTGGTGGGAAAAAATACTTATCTCTGCTGGTCTGCCGCACCCCCCCTCCCTGAAAAAAAGGGAAGAAAAAAAAGAAGAGTCTCCCCGCAAAGTGAAAAATCTTATTCGAACAAAGGTGTTTTTTTTTTTCCCCCGAAAGATCTTAGGCGAGGAAACTTCATTCACATATTTCACTTTTCGGTTTGAACTGATTTTTCAGTTGGGTTCAATTTTAAATAGTTTAAAAAGCCTGTCCCACCAATAACTTTCGAACGACAGCAATATTTGAGCAAACTTTTTTCGGTTCGAAAGTTCTCGGCGAGAACCTAGATTTTCAGTCTTATATAATTAAGATAATATTGATCAAATATAAAATAATAGTGTTGGTAAACATGTAAGTAGGCCTGTTTAGCTTTGGATGGGAATCTTTCTTTATTTTCATTAATTTTTTTAAACTGGCACTGGGTCAGACATCCTGGAAAAAATGCAATTGCACATCACAAAGAAAAAAAAACACGCTTATTTAAAAAACAAAACCTTATACAACCATGTTCTAACAAATTGTTTCAACGCTTAAATAAAGTTTGCTTCAATTTAGATTCAGACCTGATAGCTAGTTGTACGAAGCTTTTCAAAAATCAAATTACGCTTTAAAAAAGAAAAAAAAATAACTCATGCCTTGCTTGCACAAATCGTTAAGATTACTCTTCCGAATTTTTGTATTGTATAAGATTAGCAAACAAGCTTACTTTTTAATCAGTTGGGTTTTCGCAAATTAAATCCTTATTGTTCCTCTCCCAAAATTAAGTCTAAAAATTTGGCGAGATTACTTTTCCCTATCTCAGGAGATATTGCAGTGATAACATGTAAGAAAATTATTTTTTTCTCCTTCAGAATTGAATTATATTTGAGCGAACATTTAAGCATGAGCGCTAATTCTGTACCTGTGCTTAAGGCAATACAGTAAAACTTATATAATTGTAAATATAGTTAGCGTAAAAAAGTAGCTAAAATAAGCACTTTATATAGATAGAACTGTTAACATTGGAAGAACTGAAACTTTGCACTTCTTATTTGTAGGTGATTAAAAAAATATCGTAAAATTTCTACTTTTTAAATGACATTGCAATAAAAATCTTTGGTGAGTTATGTTAAAATTGGAAGTTAAATGCAAAGCTTCTAAATGCAATGTTAGTATTTGAGCAACAATGATTTTTTTTTTAATTTGATACATAATTTATGTCTCTTAAATTACCATGAAAAGGAAAGCGATATCGTGTAATAAGAAAAGTTGTTGAAAACTAAAATTCAACCTTCCTTAACCCTTTAAACGGTCAATTATTTTACCAGAAATGCTTCCAAAAAAGGCATATTTTTTTAATTGCATATACTTAAGTACCATACTTAACAGAATAAGAATACAAAGAATTTTTATTTTTTTTTTTTTTTCGTTTTCAATGCTTTTACAATATTTTTTATTTTAAAATTTTGGTCACAAAAACCCGAAATATTTGCTTTTTTCAAGCACATTCTGCATGCAGTAATAAATGGTTTACAAATTATGCAAAAATTTCTCTCACACTCACTGTGAATTTTGAGGTTTACAATTTTCCGAACAGTTCGAGAAAACTAGAAAAGGAAATCTGAAAATATCGATGCCCGTACGCCGTACGGGCAAACCAAATGAGGCCAATTTCGGGTAGCACGTACATCGTACGGGCAAACCGCTTAAAGGGTTAAAACTAATGTAAGTAAAAATACTTCTGGGGAGATCTAGGACCCCTGACAGTGACTGATGGCATTTATAATCATCAATTTTGGCCCAATTAAAAAAAAAAAAACTTTTGTAAAAAGGTGATTTCACGAAAAGTGGTTACGGCACAGTAATTTTTTTTCACATGAAGTGTTGTGTATGTGCCTGCGTGTTTTGCACTTATTTATAAATCAATTTGATAGAAGGACTTTAAAATGGAAACTTGTTTTTAATTAAGTTTTCCTGCGTTAAAGAAAATTAAATATATGTGCACATGAAAGAAACTTAATTAAATTTCTATAAAAGGATTATTTATGTGTAAAATCATTCGCCATTGTGTATGTTAGATAACTAGAGATACTTATTTAAATATACATTAATACTAATCAAATACTTGCAGCCACCTGCTATCCCAACTTTTAAACTGGTGAAATTCCACCCTTTACCTCCAATCTTTGTAGTGGACAAAGCCCTCTCCGGATTTGGGGCGAAACTTCTGGTAGACCTTTTCAGGTAACAATCGAGCCACATTCAAGTGTTACCGGAATTGATTGAATGAATGAACACTTTGCAACGCGAGAGTCCTGTAGTAATGGGATACAATGGACGGCTTCCCCTTTGTCCTTGGACGAGATAGAATGAATATTAATCACTCCGGTCGGTACTAGAGTCGAAGAGAGAAACGCTCGAATGTAGGTGTTTGATCTTCGGAGATTTCAAAGGGATGTCGGAAAGACAGGGTTAGCGGGAATCGAATACTCACTATTGTCTTGTTAGTAAAAATATAATATATGTATATAGTATTCTGATATATAAAATTTTGGTGAATTAATGCACAGTAATTCTAATCAATTTATTCACTTAACGTTTCTATGTCATATAGAATTAAAAGATGGTGTGATTTTCTCTCTTTTCTAAAGATGGTGTGATCTCTTTACTGAAAAATTGAACTTTATTTTGCCGTTTAAATTTTCCTTACCATTAAGATAATTCTTAATGTTTGGAGAAAACATTTCCTTTTTTACCTTAAATGAAACACAACCTGGTTTCCACTTTTTACGCGAGAACTAAATTAAGCTGTTGACTCCTTTTAACCCGTATCAGATCTGAAGACACCTTATTCAAATGAGAACCCCCCCCCCCCCCATCCTTTATCGTTTTTTTGTTACCTTCGCTTTCTTTTATGATCTCAATCCTCTCGAGTGTTCTGTGTTTTCTGCCAGTGTTTGGCAATTTTAATGTAAATTAGTTAATTACTTTTTTTGATAGAAAATTAATTTTGACTCAATAACGGGGACAAGGTTTTTTTTACTTAAGATGAAATAAATATATTTATATATACTGCCAAGCAACTAAACGCATTTTTACGCATGAAAGAACTTTTAGAACTGTGTACTTTTATCTATGTATTGTTATTAATTTTATCCACTAAAAGTTAGGGGGAAAATTAGGTATTTTTCTTTCTTGGGGGAGGAAGTCCTAGTTTTGTATTGTTATGCTGACTTGTATTTTGGAACTAGCCATGAAAAATGATCTTTTCCGTACTAAGTCTTTTTACAACCTATAAAATGTTGTGATATGAGTGAAAATATGAGTACTCTGAGTGCAAACCAACCTGGAAGTATTGTGAAGGCTACGCAGATTCTGCACACAGCATTACAAAGCTGCCAAGTAAGGTTTGTCCCAAGTGTAGGTGGTTAAGGGGGTCTGGGACACATCTTGAAAAAAAATTTATTAAACAGGTTAGAATTTTGAAATTTTTTACACTAATTCACCATCGGTTTAATAAGCAAAATCATCACATACATGACAAAAAAAACTTTTTTTCAATTTTTTAATTTAAATTTTTTTCAAAAAAGGGGGGTCGCTTTAAATCGCAAAAACTAAAAATATTCTTGAACAATTTTTATTTTTTTTTCTTCAATATGAACACAAATATATAAGCTTTAATTTGTATTCGGCAATTTTAAAAATAATAATTTATAAAAAAATTAAAAATATTTAAGTAAAAATTTCGAAAAATTCGAAGGTACTTTTTTTTCAAAAAATCATAGTTTTTGAAAAAAATTTTTTTTTTAAATTTGCCGAATAGAAATTCAAGTAAACTGTTTGCAAAAGTTGTTCTCCAAATTTCGGAACGTTATCCTTATTAGTTCTTGAGTTATAAGAATTTGAATTCAAAAGATCCGGAAAAATTGCATCATGGCGAAAAACGCATTTTAAGGGAAGTCATTGCTGTGGCAACAGTTGCCTGACGGCAACATTAAATTATCATATCTTCCGTTCTAACTAAGATAGGAACAAGATTCAAACCTCATTTTAAAGAGAAGAAAACAGAATTTTTTTTGAAATAATAAAAAAAAAATGCAAAAGTTGACGATTTTTGTATCCCAGACCCCCTTAAAACAGGGACTTCATTTCGCATTTTTCCAGGGGGTGGCAAAGGGTGCATACACAGTGTAAAATTTACCGAAAAATGGAAAAAACCATGCCCACTTATATGCCAACACATTGATTTTCCAAAGTCAGGAGGGGTCATTGACCATCTCCCCTGCTCCCCTAAATGGCGGCCTGGGTAAAAACTGAATTTTGATTTGAAGAAAAATCAATTAAAACTGTAGTTTCGCACATTTTAAAAATTAATAGTGGAAGGGACCAGTTATGGTCTATAAATATTTTACGTTTTGATTTTCCAAATTTTGCTTTACATTTCCTGAATCAAAATAAAATACCATGCATTACTTTCGCTCCTCAGTCTATGACTTCAACAGCTTTATCAATGTACGTATTTTTTTGCGTAGAAAACAGTATTAAAAACATTTATTTTGAATTTTGACGTCGTGAATTCAAATAATGTTTTGCGATAGGTGTGTGTGCGTGCGTAGGACAAGAGAGTCAACGCTAGACGGAGAAGGGGCCTGGTGCAGGTGGGCAGTCCCAGCAGGTGGAGCACTGGGGGATGAACACCCGGTGAAATACTGTGGGGCCAATTTGAAAAGGTAACCAGATTGATTCCATAGAAATGTCAACCTCAGCTGAAGAAAAAAAAATACCGAAGTGAAAAAAGTATCAGAAAATAAATAAATAAATAAATAAAAATCATACAACATAAGAAGTTTTAAAAAAATGAAAAAGTATTGTAATTATCACTGAGATTAGCCATAATAAATAGTTTGTAGTGTGTTTACTGCTTGTTTTTCGATTGTTACGTTAGTCACACTCTATCTTGAGTGAAAGTGACACGAGAGACTTAAAAAAAATTAAGATTTAATAAATGTGTTTTATGTTTTTAAAATCCAACTTTACACATTTTTCGAACATATCATTCAATGTTCAACACTTTATTAACTTTGAGAAGATGTTGCTTCACAATATGAGCATTCATTTTCATGGTTGCAAAAATGTTACGTTAGTTACGCTGCTATTTTGGTTGAAAAAATATCTACTGTCAGTAATTTTGCTTTAAATTCTTAGCAGAAATGATAAATAGATACCACGTACATTGTAAATCTACCAGCAAAACTAAAAAATATTTTTTATCCTCTAAGTTAAGAGTGAAAACAGTTACAAAATCTGCTCTGAATGTTACGTTAGTCACTATGGAATGACCCACTACACTGTAAAAAATAGTTGTTTTTACAGTATTAAGCAGCTAATTTTATAGTAACAAACTGTAAAAATTGCACATTTTACAGTAGTACTAAACTAAAATTGTTAAGTTTACACTAATGAACTGTAAAGTTGCTAATTTTACGGTTTATTACTTCGCATTTTACACTTTTAAAGCGGAACTTCTGCTGCCAGTATTATACTGTTGTTTTTACAGTATAATACAGCTAGTTTTGTGGTAATAAACTGCAAAATTTTGGTAATAAACGTTTAAATTGCTGCTTTACAGTTATAAACTGTAAAATTACTAGTTTTACAGTTTATTACAGTGCATTTTCAGGCCCGTCATTTAGGGGGGGCAGCAGTGGCGTAATCTAGGGGGGGGCATAGGGGGGCAAGTGCCCCCCTACTTTTTTTGGTCCAGGGGCAGAGTTATTATTTTGCCCCCCTAGTTTTTAAGTGAAAAAAAAAAATTAATTATTTGTCAAATGATGCATACTTTATTTTCAAACGAGAAAAAATGTAATTTCCTAAATGTAACCATTGTAGGAAAAGACGATGCACAGAGACAGTCTCGGTACAAGGAAGCAACCTCTCTTCCTGATAGCGAGCCCCCACCCCCTTTTCCTCGGAAATTGCTTAAGCAATAAATAGGGTCTGATTTTATCCATAAGACCTCCCTAGACTAGACACACATGGTCAAACAAGGGGCTCTGAAAGGACAAAATCTATTTAATTTACGTTGCTTAAGGTATCTTTGAAAAAAGCAATTTGAACGAAAAAAGATGATAAAATTGCATAATAAAACAATACTTGTAGTTGATACTTGAAAGTTGTTTGGCAAATTTAATTGATGTTATTCTTTTTCAATTTCTTTTTATTATTTTTTAAAGAAACATTTACATGACATTTTTTTAAATAAATGTTACAGTACAGTCCCCCCTCCCTCCTCGACTCTGATTCAGATTAGCCCTCTCTCTCTGTTTTTACTCCCCCCCCCCTTTTTTTTAATTGCAACACTGACAATCCGCTGTAGTTATTTAGACGTAGCCGAAGCCCGGAACACAGCTCTGATTCCATTGATTCTACAGTTTAAGCTGACCTACGGTGGGCATGATTCCCTTGAGAGCCGGCTCCCGAGTTGACGCTCAAGGTGGTCTTTCAGCTTTGACGGTGCCTTGGATCCTTGATGGTTTCGTGGAAGTCAGTCCCTTTAAAGTTGTGAGAAGGACTTGAAGCTTATCTTGGTATAAAGAGTTAAGATAGTGTTCTTTAACATCTGTCATTATTTATGGGAGCTATTGGCTATTATTAGTTTCTTCCACTATTATATGGATAAGACCATCATTGGAAGGCGTATGGGAATATCTAACTCTTTCCCACGATATTGCCGTATTTCTCTCTCAAGCTATCGCCCGGATGGCCGAATGGCTATGGCGCCGGCTTGCGAACTCAGAGGTTCCGAGTTCTGACCTCAGGTGCGGACATTTAATTCCTCTTTTAATTTCATATGATTTCTCACAGTTTGCAGCAAATTTGTATATATGTAAATTAATGTAAATAATCTAGTTTGAATTCAATTTGAATTGTTCTAGAACATTCCTTAGTTTGTGTATAAAAAGCCTCTCTCGAGCTGAGAGCTGGCAGTTGGGTTCTCGACAGCAGACAACTCGTCTGATTCAATAAAGGCTCTTTCTGTTACTCGGTAGTTCTCATTCAACGTGACATTTGGTGGAGGCGCCGGGTACCTCAATCAGCCTGGAAATAGAAAATATTCGCCGAAGCCGTAGACTTCTGAAACTCCCGCCTGAACACGGACCTTACGTACAAGCTGTAAGGAAGGGATTACGGGAGATGCCTGAAGAAGTAGAGGTCAAGCCTCAAACTTTGCTGGTTGCTCCAGCTGTGATTAAAGAGCCAAGAAAGCCAACCATCTTTAAAGGGGATACTGGACAAGATCCGACCAAGTGGTTAAAAGAGTATCTTAGAGTGTCAAAATTTAACCAATGGGATGATACTCTGTGTCTTGCCAACGTATATTTCTTCCTTGATGGGACTGCCAAGGCTTGGTTTGAAAATAACGAAGACCTGTTGAACTCATGGGAAGTCTTCGAAAATGAACTGAAAAAAACTTTTGGTGATACAAATCTGTATGTACGACGAGCCAAAGACTGTTTAAAATGTAGAGCTCAGCGGACTGGTGAGTCGACCCAATCGTATATTCAAGACGTTTTGGGGCTATGCAACCAAATAGACCCGAGCATGTCAGATGATGACAAAGTATCTCACTTGATGAAAGGCGTAGCAGAAGATATATATCAAGCATTACTGACGAAGGAAATAAAGTCTACTACTGATTTTGCAAAGTGGTGTCAGTACATTGAGGAAATGCAACAGAAGCGGATAGGACATCGGAAATTCGCGCGATTGCCTAACGTCGTCCCAATCGCATCGGTCAACGAAGAGCAAGATTTAGCATCGCTGATCCGAAATATCGTCCGCGAGGAGATACAAAAACTAGCTGCACCTCAAATTGAAGAGTCACAAGCAGGCGTGCAAGCCATTGAAGCCATTGTACGGGAAGAACTTGAAAAATCTTTAGCCCCTATATCTGCACAACGTTTTGGACAGACCAGTGGGAGACTGGCGAGGTGGGCCTTGAGACTCCAAGAATATGACATTTCAATCGAGTACAAAAGCGGGAAGAAACACAATGACGCAGACAGACTATCAAGAAACCCCATTGAAGACAGCTGTAATTTAGAGGACATTACGTCAATCTCTTCGTATGTTGATTTAGCGCTGGAACAAAGCAAAGATCCTGAGTTGCTCCAACACATCCAATCTACTAAGAAGCTACTACCTGCTCTTAGGTCCGATTTTGAAGTAATCGACAAGATTTTATGCAAGAAAAATTTCGACCCTTCGGGAAAGAGATGGTTACCAATTATTCCCAAACACCTGCGATTGGACCTACTGCGACATTTCCATGATGCCCCAACAGCCGGTCATCTCGGATTTGTAAAAACCTATGACAGACTGCGGAAACGATTTTATTGGCCGGGACTTTATCGCAGTGTTCGTCGCTATGTAATGCACTGTAAAGAATGTCAGCGAAGAAAATCTGTTCCTCAAAAACCACCTGGCGTCCTAATGCCTATACCTCCAGCAAAGGCACCTTTCGATCGTGTTGGTATGGACCTGCTTGGTCGTTTCCCCAAATCAAAACAAGGTAACAAGTGGATTATTGTATGTACCGATTATTTAACTCGGTATGCCGTAACAAGAGCTCTACCATCTGCTGAAGCACCAGAAGTTGCTCGGTTTGTAGTCGAAGAAATCATTTTAAAACATGGAGCACCGCGAACTATTATTACCGATAGAGGACAAGTCTTCCGATCCAAACTCCTTTTCGAACTTAACAGATTCTGCAATGTGGATCATCGACTGACAACAGCATACCATCCTCAAACTAATGGTCTGACTGAACGTCTGAATAAAACGTTAGCTGATATGTTATCAATGTATGTTGACATTGAACAGAAAAATTGGGACGAAATATTACCTTTCGTAACATTTGCCTACAACACCGCTCGTCAAGAGACTACTGGCTTTACGCCTTTTAATTTAGTGTATGGACGCGAAGCAGAAACAACATTGGATACCATGTTTCCTCATATCCCTAGTGAAATATCTTCAGATTATCTTAGTAGGTTAATTACTCGAGCCGAAGAATCAAGACAGCTTTCTCGTGTGCGTACATTAGAGGCTCAAGAAAAGGACTCCCGACACTATAATTTAAAGCACAGACCAGTAAATTATTCCGCAGGAGATTTAGTATGGATCTACACTCCAGTTCGTAAAGTAGGACTCTCGGAGAAACTACTAAAGAGGTATTTCGGGCCCTACCAAGTGTTAAGACAACTATCCAACGTGACATATGAAGTGCAAGATTTTGACCCAATGTCCAGAAGAAGGAAACTCCGTGAAGTTGTGCATGTTCTACGAATGAAACCCTACTACCGGCCGGAAAATCAAGAAATTGAGTTCCAGGACACTTTAAAGACATGTCAGAAGGAAAATCCATCTCGGAGTAAGCCCCGTGCTAGGATGTCCAGACGAGACGAAGTGTACGCAGGACCTGTTACACGTTCACGAGCAAAACATTCAACCCACAGCGAGACGCTGTTGTCCTAAAGGAGGGGTAATACCGTATTTCTCTCTCAAGCTATCGCCCGGATGGCCGAATGGCTATGGCGCCGGCTTGCGAACTCAGAGGTTCCGAGTTCTGACCTCAGGTGCGGACATTTAATTCCTCTTTTAATTTCATATGATTTCTCACAGTTTGCAGCAAATTTGTATATATGTAAATTAATGTAAATAATCTAATTTGAATTCAATTTGAATTGTTCTAGAACATTCCTTAGTTTGTGTATAAAAAGCCTCTCTCGAGCTGAGAGCTGGCAGTTGGGTTCTCGACAGCAGACAGCTCGTCTGATTCAATAAAGGCTCTTTCTGTTACTCCGTAGTTCTCATTCAACGTGACAATATTTTCACTCAAGTTTATGAATAACTGGACGCCGCATACAACAAAAATTTCTCATGAATGGAAAGGTACAGCTACTTGACTTTATCGGATTACCTTTGTCGGGTTATTTCTATAGGTAATCCGGTAACCTTTACAGCCTTATTCACAATCACGAATTGGCTGCGGAATAATTCCAGGATTGATCTATCGTCTCTTGCGGATCAGGCCACCGTTCTTATTCACCAACCTCGGATAGATGAATGGAGAGATTTTCTAGACACAGATGTAAAAGCTTCTCTCATTGGCGGCTTTTGATCAGGTGACGTTGACGACATTCCCATGATTCCTAGTCGCCCATCATGGCCGCTAATGTTTTCCGGAAGCAGACAGATCTTTGTTATTTTTTATATTTTTCTCTAACCATCAGAGCTTTCCACAACTTATGTATGTTATATATCTTGGTAAACTGCATATTCAAAAAAAATTTCATTCAAAAATATTAATTTTAAGGTACTTAAATCAGTTAAAAACTCACTGTAAGTGAGAAATTTCAACAGCGTCCATCTTGGGCCACCAAGAATCTATTCAGTTCTTAAAAATATTTCTGAATTTTTCTACCGCTACTTTTTCGTCCTAAGATGCATATTACAGGCTATTTTCGCAAGAAAAGTTCGGAATCAGAGGGATATTTCAAAATAAAAACATCATATCCGCCATGTTTGTCTTTTCCTACATGTAAAACGTGTGGTAGAGAGTATAATCGCGGAATTAAACCGCCAATATTGGCGGCTCAGATTCGAAGCTATATTTCGCTGCTTGTAGGCAGGAATAATCTTCCTTTTGCGATTGTGAATAACGATTTCGTGCGAATCCTGGGATAATCTTCAACAGTGGCAACATTGAAGGATTATTCGTGTTTGTGAATAACGGTGTTAGTACTTTATTTATCGCTTCACAATATGTATGTGTGTTGTCGGATTGCCCTTGTCTGTTGTCGGTTATTCCTTAAGTTAATTTTTATTGCTTTACTATGCATGTGTGTGGTATACCGCAGAACTAGGAGGCGTGTATAGACTATCTGTCTCCGGTTAATTAGCAAATAGAATGTCTAGTCTATCTGAGCATCTGTCATAGCAACATATATCCCACCAATAGAAAAAATTGTCCTTAAAAAGATGCACGCCTACACCTTGAGCCCCTGTTAGTTAGGATACACTGATGAAACTAATTTTGAATTTTAATTGGAAAAAGAGTCCACTTGTTAATTCGGTTCTACAGGGGTATAGGGCACGTCAAGCCACTAGTCAATACTAGAGTTTAGAGTTGCAGTGTCAGAAGATCCATCTCCAGTTTCCTCCAAGTTTGGCAAAGATAAAAAGTTTCGAAGTAGAAGATAATAGATCTCTAACAAATAGGTAAATCTTTCTACTTTTACCTCTTAACATTTTCTCTAAATATTTACAGTCACCAAAAATAAATTATAACAACGTATTAAAAATGGTCAAGGAAACAAAGAGTATCTTAAAAAATCTTAGAACAGATCAAGAGTTTGAAAAATTGTGGAAAACTACTTCCGATCTTTCTACAGCTATGGGATTTAAACCTCCTCGCACATCCAAAGACACAAGCGTGTGCCCCAGAAATTAGGAGGCGGAGATAAACAATCTACAACTACTCCGAAAGACCACTATAGAATCGAAAATTATTTTAAAGTTTTAGATGTAATTATTAATGAAATTAAGCAAAGATTCAAAGAAAACGACCTATACACCCTTGTGGCGTTTTCAGATGTCTTGACAGAAAATGAACCTAAAATCCAAAGTTTGGAACTGATTTCCAATTTGTACGGTTTAAATTTAGAAGAAATCAAAGCTGAAGTTAAAATTTTTAATCGCATATTTAAAAGCTCAACAGAGACGGATAACTTGGAAAACAGAATCAAATACATACATTAAGTAACATGATATAAGAAATGGATTTATAAGTCTTCATACATTGTATAAAACTTTCTTATGCATACCAATGAACACCGCATCATGTGAAAGAAGCTTCTCTTCATTAAAAAGACTCAAAACGTATCTGCGCTGCACAACAGGGCAAGAAAGATTATCAGACCTTGCGTTATTGAACATTGAAAGGGACATTATAATATATAAAGATGCTGTCATCAATGCATTTTCTTCAAAGGCAGAGATGAAAGGAAGGCGCCTTACCCTTCATTAGTGCTTGGTTGAATGTTTTTTTTTTTTTTGTCAGATTTATACTTGTTTTCATGGTTAATATATTTAATTTGTAAATTTAAACTAATTTTTATTCAATTTTTGCTGTTCGGTAATACATGTAACTTTTGATTACACATTTTATTTTATAGCTTTTGATATTCCTGACTTGTTGCGCACGTTATGACTCAGTGTATGTAAATTTGATTCTTAGAGCAGAGATTTTTTGTATAGCATGGATTAAAAAACCAGTAAGAACTGAGATTGATTTTTGAAATCGATAAGATTTCAAGACTTACTTGTTGAAAAAAAATGGAAAGAATAAATTTTTAGTTTAGTACTATACGGAATGGTTGTTGCCAAACATGAGTTTTTCAGTGCAATAAATTTTATTGGAAGAAATACAGTTTCGATTCGACGAGTCATTTCACATTCTATGTTTATCACCCAGCTTTCCTTTTTTTTTTAATCTTAATTGATTCATCTTTAACGCATTAAAGATGTTGGTTTCGAATCCTTGTGAAGGAATTTTTCTTCCAAATGTTACCATTGCTAATAAGACCATTTTGCTCCGAACTATGGTTAAATCAATATCGCTTTTACTAATTTATGTTTCCTGAATTCATTAAGATTAGTAAATGTACTTCCAGAAGTTGACCGAATGAATGAACAATGCCTATTTCACATGTGAAATTTTAGCAACTAATCCCTCTGTAGGTTTTCTTTAAGATGTACTCTCAGTAACAGAGAGTAAGATGTACTCTTCTCGTCTCTGGTGCCTTGCTCTGTTTTTAAAACATTTAACATATACATTTCGTGAAAAGTTTTTCGATTTTTTGATTTTATTATTATCATCATCATCATCATTGTTATTATTATTATTAATACTATTTGTTTATTTATTTATTTTTATTATGATTATTATTATTATTATTATTATTAGAGATGGAACGAAGCTTCGGCCGGGCCGAAGCTTCGGCCAATTTGCCCAAATTGCCGAAGCTTCGGTCTGGCCGAAGCATGAGTTGTGATTCGGCCGCTTCGGCCTGAAATTTACGCAGCGAATGAAAGACAAGTAAAAAAGAATGCATGATAGGGTAAGTGCTTCAGTAGTCGGCCAGTCTCCAGTAGTCGGCCACAATGACATAAAACTCCTCATAAATAGTAGTACATTTTTAATTCAAAATCAGATGTGACGCATTCACACATTCATGTACTTATCCTCAATCATCAATCAGTGGCAGTTAAGTTTCGGGTACTTTTTCTTGAATTAGTAATGAGTCATTTCATTTTGAATGGTGTGCCCGTCATCCAAGATTGCGATCCTGCTTATTTTTAAGGTAAGATGATTCTGTGGCCGACTATTGGAACATTTACTAGTGTTGACAACAGCTTGGATTTTAACATATTTTTTTTTTTTTAATTTCTGAAACAAGTAGATGATTCACTATCAGAAATGTTCATCCTTGTAAAGTTTTACCTTGTTTTTGTTACTGTATTGACAGTTGAAAGTTCTAGGTTAGCCAAGATCAACAAAAGATCTCTTAAATAGCCGACTACTGGTGCTTTTACCCTACTATTTTTTCGAATTCACCAAAAAACTGAAGCATTTTGCATTAAGAATATTAAGATAAATATATAACACAGCTTAAATAGTAGTAGATTGGATAGTTCTATGGTATAATACATGATCATATCAGTTTTTTTATTATAAAACATCAACTGAATTGCAGACTGAGCTTTTCATGTTCCAAGTAGAGCTTCCTACTACTAATTTGCAATACAAAAATAGTAATGTCGTCTTTTCTTGTACTAGCAGTACGAAGCAAAACAAAACAAGAGAACTTTTAATTAGTGAAATTAATTTAAGAGTGACCCAGTAAGCTGAAAATGTTGTGTAATACTAAGAACATTAAAATAAAAACAACCAAAATAAAAATAAATTTTAATTAATGAAATCAATTTAAGAATGCCACAGTAAGCTGAAAATATTGTGTAACGCTAAGAATATTAAAACATATGGAGAAAAGTATAAAACTCTACGCATTTATTATGCATTTAATCCAAAAACTTCAATATGTGCGCCAACCGAAGCTTCAGCCGAAGCTTCGGCATTTAGTTGGCCGAAGCTTCGGTATTCGGCGCTTCGGCCAAATGCCGCTTCGTTCCATCTCTAATTATTATCATTTTTTTCTTTTTTTTTTGAAAAAGTACATTTTGCATTATTTTAATTGTAAAAAGTTTGCCCCCCCCCCCACTTTTCGAGGCCAAATTACGCCTATGGGGGGGCAGGGGGGTTCAATTGCCCCCCCCCCCTGACTTTGAGAAATCAATGTATTTACATATAAGTGGGCGTGGTTTTTGTTGTTTTCTGGTGAAATTGTATTGTGTTTTTTCCCTTTGCCCCTCCCCCCCCCCCTGGAAAAACTTAAAATGACGTCCCTGTGCATGTTATAGTTTTAAACTGGAACCTCTGCTGTAAACACAACGCTGTATTTTTTGCAGTGTATACAACGTCTGATGTCCAATATGGAGATAAATGGCAGTTTATCATTGATCAAAAAATTTTGAAATAGCATCCATTGTACCTAACGTGGGGCAAGTGGAAACCCGAATGAAAAAGCTGATGCGCTGAAGTTTGAAAAAGAAAAGAAATGTTTCCAAAAGTTATTTTAAAAGATGACTCTCACGTACTTTTTGACGTTTTAATCCGAGCTAGAAGAAAAACGTAAATTTGATTTACAGTAAATGCAAACACAAGTATATTTATCCTCAAGAGGGGTTCCCTTCTTTTGATTTCTTAGGTCATTTAACCCATTAATGCCTTGCGTCCCTTTTTAGGAACGGTCTAAAAAAGGGTCTGAATTTCCCCAAAAGAACATTTCAACCAAATAATAGTGTTCAATGAGTACCTTGGTATTGTTTCAATTCGTTATTAACAGATTGCAGCACATAACCATTGTAAAGTGTGTTCTGTAGCAGTTTCAATATGATCTTTATCAAGAATGACATCGTTCACGATCTCAAGAAAAAAAGCTAAGTTTTCAAAGTGATTCCCAGCTTCCCAGTTTATGTTCATTGCTGATTTTATTTCTTCTTATAAAATGTAGTTTTAAATATTATATCGTAGGCGGAAAAAAAATTAGTAAAAAAAGTATGTACCCTCTGGGGTCTATTGTAACTTTTAAGGGACGATTTTTCGTTCCTTAATCAAAAAAATTATTTTTAACATAATATTTTTTAAATTATTTTTTCTGTCCATTAAACACTGTTTGTAACCAGTATACAAAATATCTTTGCAAAAAAAATGTCAGGCATTAATGAGTTAAGAATGTTCGGAAAAAGAGAAGATGCTTGAAATTAGGAAAGTTAAATTAGGACAGGGATCAACTTGACACACAAACGCAGCCCTTTCGTTAGCTTAAAAACGGGAAAATACACCTTCGAAATTAAAAAACTTCTATCAGGTAAAATTATGCCTCCTATTTGAGGAGCACAAATGTATTTTAATGATATACTCCGTTAAGCGTCCTGATTGACAATTGCAAGAACATCACAAGCATTTGCTTTTGTGCACGAAAATGATTCGTTAGAAATAACTCTCAAATGAAATTAAATTCTTCTGCCTACGTACGCTGAAAAAAAATGTATCATTGTTTTTGCAGTATAATCCTGGCAGCCGAAGTTCCAATTCAAAACTTTAAAATACACAGTAATAAACTGTAAAACCAGCAATTTTACAGTTTCTTACTATAAAGTTAGGAATTTTACAGCTTATTGCCGCAAAATTTAGCTGTATTATACTGTACAAACAGCAGTATAATACTGGCAGTAGAGATTCCAGTTTAAAACTGTAAAATACACTATAATAAACTGTAAAATTGGCAATTTTACAGTTTTTTGCTGTAAAGTTAGACATTTTATAGTTTAGCACTGTAAAATTAGAAATTTTACAGTTTATTACTGTATATTAGCAATTTTTAGTCTATTACTACAAAATTTGCTGTATTATACTGTAAAAACAAGATTCATTTTGTACAGTGTAGGCCCGACTAGAGTTGATCGGTAGATCCCTTATCCAAGTTCTTTTTACATACGCACTAGACAATTAAAGCCCATTTATGAACTAAACCCTGTATTAAGTGAACCCGTTATCTCCTCTTTGAATTAACAGAGCTAAAGGGAAAAAAACCTATTTTATTATGTGCTAATTAGTTATTCTTTCATGACGTAAAACTATTATTATCACTGAGAAAAGATGGTTCTAGAATTCTGAAATAATGGCTACAGGGTTCGTGAAATATGTGCATTTTTTATTGTTTTCACTTGTTACTCAGATTCATTTCGTTAAAAATAAGAAGCACTAAAAAGTAGTAATTTTTCTAAAAAAAAATTACTAACGCAGTTTCAGAAAAATTTCAAATGAAATGTGTCAATTTATCGCAGAGATTAAAATAAATTCCCGCGCATTATTTTGAGTAATCGTGAGAAAAAATAATTAGAAAAATAATGCCCCTAGTTTAAAATGTTTGCCTCATCCGTTTGGCTTTATAATAAGTTTTCCAGCCATATTTATGTTTAAATTATCTTTCAGTACTTTTCTTATTGTTGGTGCTGGATTTGGCTTTTCTCACATTCTTCGGAATGTTAATTAAGTATTTTTGTTCCGTCTTTCGAAATAACGATCTAGTTCGAATTTATCACAGAAAATTAATTCCTGTCCATTTTCTTGATGAGATTTTTAAATTAGAAAGTGTAACTTAAAAATAAATTATTATAATCTATAACTGTTCTTTTCTTTATAAAAAAACGCAATAACGCGTTATTCATAGTGTTCAGAAAGTTTATTTAACTATGCATTTATGGTTTCGTCATTCTTAAAATGTGTTTAAAAAAGATTCTGATCGTTGTCAGTTTCTTATTTTAATAAAAAAGAATATAGTAATTTCGTAGTAGACTTTATAATAAATTTTATTTAAAAAAGTTTTTGTAGTCTAAAAGAATTTACAATGTGTGATGATTGTACTGTACTGATAATATTTGCAATATCTTATTTGTAACTCTTTTATCGTGTAATCAATTTGAAATTACGTAAAAAAATATGACACCGCACGCATAAGAAAAAAACTGTCGGCCCAGTTTAAACGAATAACGTGGGTTCCAACACATAATATTCGCTAATGCAGTGTATTTAATTACTAGGGAAAAGTTTTGAACAAGTAAATACCCTCATTCTTAACATTAATTATCCCAGTTCCTTTTTAATGAAGGTGCCTTAGAGTCCTTAGCCTCTTGAAGAACTGAGCAGCAATCCCGTGATATGGAATCCTATCTTACACGTGTCACCATTAAGGTGCGAATTTTAATGTCATAGAGAATTTCGCGTTGTCCACTTTCCAACTAAATCAGGGGTTTCGAAACCTTTTCTTCCGTGGACCCTTTGCATAGTTTTCGAATTTTCCGTGGGCCCCTTCCTAGGGGTAGTTCCAAAACTAGTCAGGAATCGTACTAATATAACTCGGGCATTCTAAAACCAATAATTAAATGGTTAAGTTCCATTAACTGATGTTCTTAAATAGCCAGATAACTTTCTAAAAGATTCAGTTTGACAGTTTTACTGCAGGGTAAAAATTAAAATTTAAGGGAAAAGAAAACAGACATTTTTATGTACAAAGTAACATTTTTATGTATACTTTCATAAAAAGAATGGCACAAAATTTAAACAAGGTAATATTCTTGCATAGATAATACAAGGGAGGTACAAGGGAAAAAAAGAAGACTTTTAAGTGGGGCAGAGTTAATTAGGCGCGTCAACAAAAGGACCCCTATTTGCATCTTGTGGACCCCCAATTTTTTCTTTCCTTCATATGGACCTCTTTCAAACTACGGGGGACCACTTTGGGAACCACTGAACTAATTGGTGTTACTTGTAGGCGGAAATTGTCCGGGATTGAACCATTTACACTTGTCACCAGTTAAGTGCGAATTTCAATGTCACAGAGAATTTCAATGTCCACTTTCCCACTAAATGGTGGAACTTGTCGGCGGAAATTATTTAAATTTATAAATAAAATGCAAAAGTATTGACATGGCGTGAACTACAGTGAAACTTCGATAAGTCGAACTTCGATGAGCCGAAAACTGCGATAAGCCGTAGTGAATATGTATTCCCGTCTCGCTGAATGGAGAATTAATGGAATTTATTTTCGATGTGTCGAATTTCTTGAAGTCGAAATATTCGATAAGCCGAATTTTATCCCATGACCCTCATTAAATTTTCCATGCTAAAGTAACTCTTTAAGTCGAAATAGTTTTTTCGTGGACAAATACATAGTGAGAAAAGAAAAAAAAGCCAGCGCCACTGCAAGGCATCGAAAGGCGTCTAGACTGAATATCTGGAGCCCAAGTTTTGTCATAACTGTGTAGGAAACCAAAGACAAACAACTTAGTTGAGTCGTAAAATAGGATGAAAAAAATAGAGGGGGGGCGTATATTCAGGAGTATGGAATGATTCCGCTTTTGTCGAAAAAGTAGGGGGGTTGTTGGGGAGGGGGCTACTCGTCAGAAGGATTGCTTTCGTGATTTTACAGTATTCTACAAAGCTGCTGGTCTTTGCACAACTCGCTTTTTCATTTTTGTTGTAACAGAAAATGACTGTTTTGTAACGTTGATTCATTCATCGCAGAATATTTTGGACAAAACTTTCAAAATGACTAAAACAAAGCTTAAAATTTTAAATTTGCAACATAAAGTTCAATTAATCAAAGATGCCGAGTCTGGCGTAGGCAAGAAGAAGGAAATTGCTTTGAAGTTTGGTGAGCCACCAAATACACTCTCAACCATTTTTAAAAATCGAAATGTTTACCTGCAAGCCGTTGATGATGAAAAATTTAACGCAAAAGGAAAACGCCTCAAGAACGGAAGATATCCAGAACTTGAGGAGGCTTTAGTAAAGTGGATACAAGTAACCAGAGAGCAAAATGTACCGTTATCGGGACCAATCATTCGCGCAAAGCAGAAGTTTTTGCAAAAAATATTGGCATTGCAAAGTTCGTAGCTAGAGTGGGATGGTTAGGCAAATTCAAAACGCGGCACAACATTGTTTATCGAACCATTTGTAGCGAAAGAGCAGTAGTGAATGAAAAAATTGCAAAGATTGGAAAGAAAATGTGTTAAATTTGTAATTGTTCTAATTGAGTATAATGAAAATGATATCTTTAATGCATATGAGACAGGACTTTTCTTCAAATGTCTCCTGGACAAAACTCTTACACTAAAAGGTGATACATGTAAGGGTAGAAAGCGAAGTAAGGAACGCGTAACTGTCATGGTTGACAGCAATATGTCAGGAACTGAGAAGCTTCCTTTGCTTGTTATTGGGAAGGCTAAGAAGCCAAGATGTTTTAGTAATATAAAATCTTTGCCAATTGATTACACCAGCAATAGTAAAGCCTGGATGTCCGCAGAGTTGTTCAAACCTTGGCTTAAAAAAGTAGATAGGAAATTTGCCTCAGCTGGAAGAAAAATTGTGCTGCTTGTTGATAATTGCCCGGCACATCCCAAGACCCTGGCAGAGAACTTAACAGCAATTAAACTGGAGTTTCTTCCTCCGAACACAACTTCTATCACGCAGCCTATG
Source organism: Uloborus plumipes (assembly GCA_038373865.1). Lineage (NCBI taxonomy): Eukaryota > Metazoa > Arthropoda > Arachnida > Araneae > Uloboridae > Uloborus > Uloborus plumipes. Next base: position 31,782 of record JAXGGA010013884.1, read on the forward strand.
GACCAAGGCGTGATAAAAAATTTAAAGGTTCACTATAGAAAGCGTGTTGTATTGAAATTACTACAGCGTATAGATGAAAAAACAGAGCTTTGCATTACTCTGCTCGACTGTCTCCGAGAGCTGCAGAAAGCATGGAGTGATGTGACCCCGCAGACAATTGCTAACTGTTTTAAGAAGGCTGGTTTCATAAAAGATTGCTTTGTCTTTAGATCCAGATAATGAAAATGGAAAAACAACAATATGGGGGAGTTAAATTTACAAAATGAGTGGGAGGTTTTACAAAAGAAAATGAACGTTCCTTTCAATACAGACTTTATGGATTTTGTAGAAGTCGATGAGGCGGTACTAGTGACTGAGTACCCTACCGATGAAGAAATTTTAGCAAGCGTAAGAGATAATAGCGAACAAGGTTCTGGTGAACAAGATTCCGGTGATGAAGATATAGAGGAAATTGAGCAGGTAATCAAATTACCTTCAATCCGAGATGCAAGAGAAGCAGCAGATTTACTGCGTGTTTTTGTAGAATCCCGACCTAATGTTCCTGACTCTATCTTTGATGCTTTAAAAATATCTGAGGACTATTTGTTGAACGAACAAGTTTTTTCTCAGAAACAATGTTTAACTACAGATTTTTTTTAATTAAAAAAAAAATGCAGATATTCTTCGTGAGTAAAAATTGTTATATTATGCATAAAAATTAGAATTTGTTTTCTAAACTACAAAAACTTTTGAATTACATTATACGTTAATTATTCAAATTATACATATAATATCTTTGGTACATTATGATGTCACTTTTTTATCACATTATAAATTTATTGAACATTAATGGTAGTATTTTTTGTGTGTGTTTATTGTATGGTTTTCCTGTCCTTTTCGATAACCCGAACTTTAGATAACTCGAATTCTTTTTGCTCTCCCTACAACTTCGACTTATCGAAGTTTCACTGTAGTTTCATTAACCTTAGCAGTAACGTTCTTTCTAGTTCTAACGCATATATTAAACATTATTCCAAGTAGCAATATAACAAAAAATAAATCAATAGACTGTCGTTTTATAAACTGAGAAAAATCTAAGAGAGAATGATTGACGTAATTATTATAGCCTAGTGAAAACTGGTTCCTGAAAATGTGAAGCTATTTCTGAAAAATCGTTCTCAACTATTAATCACAAATGAAAACACTCGGGTTTTGGCTCGTTTATTTAAGGTTGTTGTTTCAACAATCAAAGTTTTCAGTTTTATATTCACTACATTTGAGAATGTGCAGTTTAACCTTTTGGATCCGGGCAGTTTTTTTTTTTATTTTTTTTCTGTCGACCCAGGTTGTACGACAGTTGAACCACAGGTTTCTTTTCCATTGAAAAGAGAAGGTATAAACTGTCGTACCAAACTTATGAAACCTTGAAAAAATCCCCGGCTCCAAACGGTTCAAGTTAGTTTCTACCCGTCCTCTAAAGAAAAAATACATATGGTGGCAACATGTGTTACCGTCCGGTTCCCTAAAAGTTTAATACAGCTGATAAACAATATCAATTCGTGCAATTTTGTAAATAAAATTGTTAAAATTGTATCGAAAAACGTAATATCTTAATGTTACATTCATGAAGAAATAATTTTCCTAAACTAAAAATCATTTTCGAACACTGTATTCCTACGAGCAATGTTCAATACTTTTCCAAATGTGATTTTCGAACAAAGCGCTATTCTAATGCCTTATTTTACTCAACTATAAAATTTAGTCGAACTTGCTAACTAGTTGCACAAGAACGTCCCCAAAAATCGAACTTAAGGCATGAAACAAAGCTCTAACTCTGCTTGCACAAGTCGTTATGAACACCCATTCAAGCGATCCAGCATAGAGCAGAAAATGAGCTCACAACTATGTTGTTTAATCATTGGCGCTTCCGTAAATTAAATCCTCATTGTTTTCTTTCACATAATGCAGTCTAAAAATCCAGTAAGATTATTTTTATGCTACTTG